>JAMPIV010015399.1:0-152285 GCA_024509875.1 Oreohelix idahoensis | reverse complement strand
TGGTGTTTTTGCTCTAGAAATAGTTGTGTATATTTGTGTTTTCATGCCTTCTAGAACAATTATCGCGAGTGTTATTTAGTGGCACAATCAATCCGCGCAGCGCACTAAAGTCAAGTGATTAGCCTAGTGCCTATATAAAGAATGCGATGGCCAGCAGCGGCCCTTTTTCAGTATCAGTCCAGACAAGAGAAAACGAAACGAGGCACCCTGTGTGGGTAGCAGAAGAACAAAAACATGACACGTGAGTTTGATTTAGAAGCAGATTAGCTTATTTCCTAGTGAAATTACCATTATTTCCCTGTAGCTTTAGAATTATATTGAGCGTGTCTGTTTTAATGTTTAGTGAAATAAATATATAGATGTAATTCTAAAGGAGATTTCTTCCAGGACATTATGATTTAGTCTTGAAATGATAATTGAGTGAAAATAATATGCGTGGATTGATTTTAATAGTGTAAGTCCAAATCACAGATGTGAGAGTTTTAGTAGCAATTATTTCATCCATCAGACCGGGCAAATATAGTATGAAAGTATTTCATACCTGAAACCAGGCAGAAAAGTGATCGATTGCTTTAATTTAAATAATATTAACTGTTATCAAGATGGCAGCCACGTGTTCATGAAAGGCGGCGCGTCATCATGCTGTGAATAAAGAAGGCGCCAAGGAGTCTGAATGTAACACGCTATGTTACGCAGTTTTATATCGTGTGAATTGACACGTGGGTGAAAGTAGGTTAAATGTAATTTTCCCCAGTAATAGAAGAGAGATTTTTCGTGGTAAATTTCCTTTAGGTGATGTATTTAATTCCAGTTTTGTTAAAGTCAAGAATAATTATATTTTATTCTTTGATGCGACAGTAATTTAGTGGTATTTCACGATTATTGATTATTCTACTGTATATCTTTAGTGGGTTACATTGAGTGAGGTGAGAATATGTATTTAGATTTCTGGAGAGCGCGAGGCCACTCCTTGGGGCGTAAGGCACATTGAGACAGGTGTTTCTCTGTTTGCTCCCGGCGGAGCATGGAAACACCAATGCAGCTGGTGTCCATTACAGGCCCACAAGAAGCATTTTTATGCTATTGCAGTGGTTGTTTCAGTAATGGTAACAATGTGTTTCATGTGATGAGTTCCCAATCTCATCAGGGGTCATATACGACACGCTGGTTGCCAGGCACACCAGTCGTCACTTACGACATGCTCAGAGTGCAGGAACGAATATTTATGTGGATCGGTTGAGAGGTAGTAGCTTATTCTCATTATTGAGAGTATTTGTTGTACATCATCATCATCATCAGTTGCCATCTCCACAACGAAGGTTGGCTGTAATGGATCTCCAACGTCTTCTGTCTCTTGTCTTGATGGTGCACTCTGATAGACTCTTTCCTGTCCATCTCTTGATGTTGTCTTCCCACTTATAGCACTGTCTTCCCCTTGCACGTTTGCCTTCAACTCTCCCTTCTGTTATGGTCTTCTGCAAGGTGTTATGCCTTTTTATGTGGCCAAAGTATTTTAGCTGTCGAACTTTGACCTCCCTCATTAGTTCTTTCATACCTAGATTTTCTAGGACCTCCTTATTTGTTTTCATCTCTTTCCATGAGATACGCCCCATTCTTCTATATATCCACATTTCAAGAGCCTCAATTCTTTCTTCCAACTGCTTATTCATCGTCCATGTTTCTGCACCATACAGAAATGCAGAATATATATAACACTTTATGATTCTGAGTTTTAATTTGTGAGATAACTGTTTGGATGTCAGTATATGTTTCATGTTGTTGAATGTAGCTTTGGCCATTCCTATTCTCTTCTTGATTTCTGTTTCACATCTGCCATCTTCTGTTATTATATGACCGAGATATACATAGCTCTTGACTTGTTCCAGGATTTCCCCATTTACGCTTATCTTTAATGTGGGTTTATCGTCTGTTTTGCTAATTATCATAGTTTTTTTGTTTTCTCAATATTAATGTCGAGTCCATATTCATGACTTATACTGTTCACTTGCTTCACTAGTTCCTGTAACTCCTGTTCGCTTTCAGCTAACAACACGGTATCATCTGCATATCTAAGGTTGTTTATTGACCTTCCACTGATGTTCAGTCCTGGTATTTCCTGTATCTGTTTGAAAATTTTTTTCGGTGTATAAATTAAATAGGCAGGGGGACAGCACACAACCTTGTCTGACACCTCTTTTTATGTCTATGTATGGTGAATAATTCCTTCCAGTTCTTACTGTGGCAGTTTGCTCCCAATAAAGGTTACTGAGTATTCTTATATCTTTTCCATCAATACCTATGTCTTCGAGGCATTCAATTATTTTCTCATGATGGACTCTGTCAAAAGCCTTCTTATAGTCAATGAAGCACATATACATACTTTTTTGGACCTCTGTATATTTTTCTGCTAATATTCTTAGGCAAAATATTGCCTCTCTTGTTCCACTGTTCCGTCTAAAACCAAACTGTTCTTCCTGGATTTCGCTGTCTACTTTACTTTTTATTCTCTCCTGTATGATTTTGAGCAGTATCTTAATTGCATGACTCATCAGGCTGATTGTTCTGAAGTCTGAACATTCTGTTGCATTTGGTTTTTTGGGCAATGTTATAAAAAAACTGATGTCTTCATGTCGTGTGGTATATATCCTGTATTGTATACATCGTTGCATATTTCTGTGATTGTATCTATACCAAAGCTCTCCAGAGCTTCTATCATTTCAATTTTTATGTTATCCATGCCTGCTGATTTTCCTTTTTGTATCATATGAATGGCATTCTCTACTTCTGATCTGAGAATGTTTGGGCCTTCATTAGAATCTGGTGATGGTTTTTTACCTCTGTTGTCCTCGAATAATTCTTTTACGTATTCTGCCCATCTGTTTGATATGTCTTTCTCATCAAGTAATATTACACCATTTTTGTTCTTGATACAGCTTCCTCCTTGTGCAAACCGTGACCGATTTGATAATTTCTTTATTTCTTCATGCATATCTCTTGTCCTGTGCTTTGCTTCCAAGTCTTCTATTTCCTTGCATTTTGTTTCTATCCACCGTTCTTTTGCTTCTCTACACATAGTACGTATGTCATTGTCTATTGTTTTATATTCTGGAGTGTTTTTTTTGCTTTCTTTCTTTCGGTCATTTTATTCAAGATGTCATCTGTCATCCAAATTTGATTTTTCTTAGACTCCTTTTTAGGTAAATTTGCATTTGCTGATTGTATGCTTGTTTTTAAGCATTCCCATTTTGCGGTTGCTTTTTCTTCTGGGTTTTCTCTTCTATACTGCTCCATGCTTTCTGTCAATAACTGTTGATATTTATTTTTGACGTCGATTAAATATTTCTGTTTTATATCTGGTTGTTTCAGCGCTGATATTTCTATCTGGGGTTCCTCCTGTCTTCTGTTTCCTGCTCTTTTCAGCTTTATATTTATTTTGATGACGACTGGATTGTGATCTGAATTTATGTCGGCGCCAGGGTATGTCTTTGCACTTGTGACACTGTTCTTAAATCTATGTTTTATCATGATATAGTCGATTTGATTTCGTGTTATATCTCCTGGGCTTTTCCATGTGTATAATTTCCTTGGGTGGTGTTCAAAAAAGGTGTTACATATGACCAGCTGGTTTTCTTCACAGAACTGGATAAGTCTGTCTCCTCTATCATTTCTTGTCCCTAATCCATACTGTCCTACTATTTTCTTGTATTTTCCTTTTCCTACTTTTTGCATTCATATCACCCATTACTATCAACACATCTGTTGATTTGACTGGTTTAAGTGTGTGTTGTAGCTCTTCATAGTATTCTTCTATTTCTTCCTCGCTGTGATCTTTAGTTGGTGCATAAGTTTGTAAGATTGATATGTCGAATGGCTTTGCTCTCATTTTTAGTAACATCATTCTGTCATTGTGTGTCCAGTATCCACATACGTATTTTTCTAACTCCTTCTTTATCAACATTCCTACCCCTCTTTCATGTTTTTCTCCACCTGAGTGTATAAGCGTGTACTGGTTTTTTTTAATGTAGCCTGTATCCAAAAGTCTTGCCTCTGCAACTCCCAGTATATCGAGTTTCATGTCTGTTGCTTCTAATATAAGATTGTCAAGCTTTCCTTCTCCGTTCAGAGTTCTAACATTCCATGTTCCTATTTTTAGGCTTCTCCTACTAGTTTTTAGGTGGTTTTTCTCAGAATGCTCCCTTTCAACAGAATTTAAGGAACACTCATCATTATGTACTTCCTTACTCATTAGAGGAGTTGCCTCTTCCCTGTTAATTTGTACAGTAGATTCTTCCCCAGGGGACAGAGAGTTCTCTACATATCGTTTCTTATCTTGTTGTTGTGATCCCATTACTTTCTGTAGGAAGTACGTGGTAAGGCCCCAATCTCTTCCACGGTGGCTAGCCATTGTCATTTTCTATGTCCGACACGCCTCCAGTGCGCCACACACTTTGCTGTTTCGCTTTGCGAGCCGTTGATCTTCTCAGATTCCTCCGCCTCACTCACCGTCTCAGTCTTTGTGTACTAGGGATGGACATTCCCTTGAGTAAGATTGCTCCTACTCCACCCATGTAGTTTAGCCAGTCAGCCAAGACTGTTGCCCGGGATGTGGCCACCGCCGTACACAAGCGGTATTCGAGGAGCCATACATGAGCTAGATAAAGAGAGGAGAACCAAATAGGATCCTGACTATCCTAAAAAGGACATGGCTGTCTCTCACAGTGAGGTACTATCCCTCTCTCTTTATCCTACATCCCTTGTTGTACATAGAGTTGAATATTATTTTATGTCCATTTTATTATTATTTAATTATGGTTATGTGTAGAATGGTTTGTGAGAGATATATATTTCTCTTCTCTGCTCCTGAGGGAGCATGGGGCCACCAGTGTGGTTTGCCTCCGCATGAAGCATTCAGATGCTCTTGCAGTAGTGGTTTCAGTAGCAACCAATGTTACATGGTGAGATTGCCAGCTGCATGCACAACACCATACTAGTCTCATTGGACGACATGCATGAGTGTGTGTGTGTGTGATAGCTGAGTGTGTGCTCTTGCAGTAGTGGTTTCAGTAGCAACCGATGTTACACGGTGAGATTGCCAGCCTCGCACAACACCTTACTAGTCGCATTGGATGACACGCATGAGTGTGTGGTGTGTGATAGTTGAGGGTGTCAGGTGGCGTAGAAGGACTGTTTGGCAGGTGAGAGTATCGTTATTTAAGTATGATTTTAACTAGCCCATGCTTTTTTTGCGTTTCAGGATTAGCAACTGAGCACTAGCTGGGTGTTTGTTTGTTTGGTGTTTGGTTTGTTGGTTTATTTGTTTAATGTTTGCTTCAGTGTGCTTTTAGTCACTGAATGGGTTGTAAAAATAAATACAGCCCCTGACTTAAGAATCAGAGTTTATTGTTGATTAGGGTCGGTTGCGAGTGTGCAAGAGAGTGATCAAATATCACATCATCATCATCTCGCCCACCCTATCACAATTGGCGTCGTCGACAGGATAGGTAGACAGTGACACTGAGCAAACAGCAAATGAGCAAATATAATATTGTAAACACCCAGCAGTGCATTCCTGCAGCAAGATGGCAAATGCGCATATGAAGGTAGTATACGTGAAGGTGCTGGAGGTAAGGCTATTTGGTGGAGAGGCAAATCCCACTTGGCAAGAGTTTGTGGAAGATGTAGAGGCCATGTGGAAGATGACGCCCTTTTGCGCAGAAGACAAGGTAGACGTGGTCTAGAACAACGTTACACCAGTGGTCTCTAGGGAATTACGGATACATGGCGGAGCCAAGGCTAGCCCTGAGCAGTTACTCAAGATAGTAAAAGAAGCCTACAGCGAGCAACCACCAGTCAGTGAGATGACCAGGAATTTCCAGGCCGTGAGTCAGGGACCTTGGGAATATGCTGTTTTATGTGAAGGTAGAAAGCCTGATACACTGGTGCAGGTAGCCAGTGTAGAAGCTCACAATGAAGAGGAGGCACTCAGAGCAGAATTATCCCTCCTAAAGTCCCAGATAGCAGAGATGTCAGAGACCAGCTGGCCAGTACAAGAGGAGGTGCAAAGAGAGAAAGAACCAGGCCAACCGTGAAAACAGCCAAAGCACAACGAGGAGATGCGTGTTCTTGTATGTGAGAGTCAGGCTGTTGTCAAGGAAAGCTGTGAGCTGACAGCATCAACAAACACAGTTGCACCGACAAGGCGAAAAGGGATGTGCAAGTGGTATAGTGTACACAGGGGATGGGGGTTCATCATGCCAGACGATGGAGGTATTGATGTATTCGTACATCAGACCAAGATCTTCAGAAAGGGATTCCGGAGTCTGGCGAGGAATGAACGAGTAGAGTTTGACAGCAAACCATCGGTCCAGGGCATGGAAGCAATTTATGTATGTGGCATTGGCGGTCAAGAGTGTAAAGGTAGTAGGAGGCATCCCATGGCACAGAGAAAGCCTACAAAGTTGAGGTGCTACAATTGTGGAGAGTTCTCAGGCCACATGGCAGCCAAATGCCCTCAAGGCCCTCTTACAAAACGATGTTTTAGATGCAAGTCTACTGAACACTTGATATCCGCCTGTCCCTCAAGGAGCTCTTTCCATATGCGTACTGCCACAACTAGGTTACCTTTAGGGTGCAAGCCAAGAGATGGCCGTGACAACTGTCACCCTGGGGGCGCCGAGAAAATTGGTCGTTGTCTAGGGGAGGAAACCCGTCCTAAGCAGATAGGAGGGAGTGCACGTCGGTGTCCAGAAGAGGAGACTCATCAAAAGCAGATTGTGGGGAATGTGGGCCACCGTCCACACAAAACGACTGTTAAACAAGTCAGGAGCAATCCCCCTACAAAGTCGACAGCTACATGCAAAAGTCTTACGAGATAGAAGATATATTAGTTTCGGCCACAAGAAAGCCTAAACTATAGTTGTGTGTTATATTTGATAGTGGTGTTTTTGCTCTAGAAATAGTTGTGTATATTTGTGTTTTCATGCCTTCTATAGCAATTATCGCGAGTGTTATTTAGTGGCACAATCAATCCGTGCAGCGCACTAAAGTCAAGTGATTAGCCTAGTGCCTATATAAAGAATGCGATGGCTAGCAGCGGCCCTTTTTCAGTATCAGTCCAGACAAGAGAAAACAAAACGAGGCACCCTGTGTGGGTAGCAGAAGAACAAAAACATGACACGTGAGTTTGATTTAGAAGCAGATTAGCTTATTTCCTAGTGAAATAACCATTATTTCCCTGTAGCTTTAGAATTATATTGAGCGTGTCTGTTTTAATGTTTAGTGAAATAAATATATAAATGTAATTCTAAAGGAGATTTCTTCCAGGACATTATGATTTAGTCTTGAAATGGTAATTGAGTGAAAATAATATGCGTGGACTGATTTTAAAAGTGTAAGTCCAAATCACAGATGTGAGAGTTTTAGTAACAATTATTTCATCCATCAGACCGGGCAAATATAGTATGAAAGTATTTCATACATGAAACCAGGCAGAGAAGTGATCGATTACTTTAATTTAAATAATATTAACTGTTATCAAGATGGCAGCCACGTGTTCATGAAAGGTGGCGCATCATCATGCTGTGAATAAAGAAGGCGCCAAGGAGTCTGAATGTAACACGCTATGTTACGCAGTTTTATATCATGTGAATTGACACGTGGGTGAAAGTAGGTTAAATGTAATTTTCCCCAGTAATAGAAGAGAGAGTTTTCATGGTAAATTTCCTTTAGGTGATGTATTTAATTCCAGTTTTGTTAAAGTCAAGAATAATTATATTTTATTCTTTGATGCAACAGTAATTTAGTGGTATTTCATGATTATTGATTATTCTACTGTATATCTTTAGGGGGTTACATTGAGTGAGGTGAGAATATGTATTTAGATTTCTGGAGAGCGCGAGGCAACTTCTTGGGGTGTAAGGCACGTTGAAACAGGTGTTTCTCTGTTTGCTCCTGGCAGAGCATGGAAACACCAATGCAGCTGGTGTCCATTACAGGCCCACAAGAAGCATTTTTATGCTATTGCAGTGGTTGTTTCTGTAATGGTAACAATGTGTTTCATGTGATGAGTTCCCAATCTCATCAGGGGTCATATACGACACGCTGGTTGCCAGGCACACCAGTCGTCACTTACGACATGTTCAGAGTGCAGGAATGAATATTTATGTGGATCGGTTGAGAGGTAGTAGCTTATTCTCATTATTGAGAGTATTTGTTGTACATAGAGTTGAATATTATTTTATGTCCATTTTATTATTATTTAATTATGGTTATGTGTAGAATGGTTTGTGAGAGCACGTGGGCTCACTTGGAGATATATATATTTCTCTTCTCCGCTCCTGAGTGAGCATGGGGCCACCAGTGTGGTTTGCCTCTGCATGAAGCATTCAGATGCTCTTGCAGTAGTGGTTTCAGTAGCAACCAATGTTACACGGTGAGATTGCCAGCCACATGCACAACACCATACTAGTCTCATTGGACGACATGCATGAGTGTGTGTGTGTGATAGCTGAGTGTGTGCTCTTGCAGTAGTGGTTTCAGTAGCAACCAATGTTACATGGTGAGATTGCCAGCCTCATGCACAACACCTTACTAGTCGCATTGGACGACACGCATGAGTGTGTGCGTGTGTGATAGTTGAGGGTGTCAAGTGGCATGGAAGGACTGTTTGGCAGGTGAGAGTATCGTTATTTAACTATGATTTTAACTAGCCCGTGCTTTGTTTGCGTTTCAGGATTAGCAACTGAGCACTAGCTGGGTGTTTGTTTGTTTGGTGTTTGGTTTATTTGTTTAATGTTTGCTTCAGTGTGCTTTTAGTCACTGAATGGGTTGTAAAAATAAATACAGCCCCTGCCTTAAGAATCAGAGTTTATTGTTGATTAGGGTCGGTTGCGAGTGTGCAAGAGAGTGATCATATATCACATCATCATCATCATCATCTCGCCCACTCTATCACATTAGCATTTAAAAAGACATTTTTAAACTGGAGGAGAATGATCATGGCGCACTCTTTCCCTGCGAGGGAGCAATGAAGCCTCAAAACCTAAATGCTTCAGAAGTCCACAATACAATTCTTTGATATTTCCTGATGATTTAATGTCCTTATTCAATATTAATTTTCTGTATCTTAACTGAGCCTTAAGATTTCTAAGGGCATTTCGTCCTTTAAAAATTTTATCTACATCCTCCTTTGTGGTGCAAAGACCCCCTTGGCTTATGATTGTGTTATATAACTCTAACTTCTTCTCTGCATTTTTAATATCTTTCTCTTTTTTCTTCCTATTGTTGTCAGTTATTCGCTGTTTAATTTTTTCTTTGACTGCCCTCTCTGACTCTTTACTCCGTGTCTTCCATTCCAGTCTATGTTTTCTTGCCGCAGCAAGCAATTTACGGGTTTTTACAAAACTCTGCTTCTTCAACCACAACACTGTTTTGTTGTGTTTCCACTTATTTAATGTCGAACGGAGATGTGTGGATGTATTTCTTTGCTTGTGAATGTCAAAGTCAAAATCACCAAAACATTCTCTCTCCAATGAGATTTGGATGATGAGTATGAACATTAGAGTATACGTACCAGTGCGCGGCCATGCCCAGAGCGCGGTCGATTACAGAAAGTGACTGTTCCACGTGCTTTTGACTACGTTTGAATTGAGAGTAACCTCCCTTGGGGTTATCGCGCTAAGTTAAGCTTCCTTCCGATTTGATATCACGCCGTTTACAAAGTTTTTCACAACGTTGAAACATTTGGTGAGGAAAAGATCACCTTGCAAGTTTTAAGATAAGGTACTTTGAACACATGTTTCTCATTGTTTTATGAAAATATTTAAGTACTTATTTGATTAATATATCCAAATGAATCTCATTTATCTGTATTCATCGTGAAAAGACTGTTTCACGCTATAATGGCCTAAATATCCGGCTGGCCGCGGTCAGGGAGGGCTATTTTTTATGTCTGCTCAGTGGCGGCCAAACTGGCCGCGGTGAGGACATACATAAAAAACAACAATGAACCTATGTATGGCATTAGATTCTAGACTATGTCTCTAGACCTATATTCTAAATGAATCGTAGTTCTAGACTAGCTTTAGTCTCTATATATATTATTAATATATATTAATCTTAATAAAAAGCATTTAGATTAATGAAGATCCAACTAGCCTAATCGTTTTTTCCTCATCAGGTAACGATGGCAAAAAATCAGCATTGTCCAAAATGGACCTTGGACTCCCTGAACAGTGCAATTGAAGCAGTAAAGCAAGGGATGGGGAAAAGGCAGGCAGCAATTACATATGGTATCCCATGGGGTACATTTTGCGACAAGATTTTGGGTAGAAGAAAGATGGAAGAAACATCAAAAACCTATCTGACTACAGTAGAAGAGGAAGAACTTGTGAACCACCTGAAACAGATGGGGACACGGGGTTTTGGGAAGACTAAAGAAGAGTTATTGGATGTAGTAAAGAACATGTTAGATTACCGAGGAAGAGACATTGCAAAATGGAAGAACAACAAACCCTCGGACAAATGGTTTCGGCTATTTAAAAAGAGACATGCAGAAATAGTTTTTCGAAAGCCCCAAAAACTTGGGAAACAGCGAGCAGTAGTAACCAAACCGGAAATACTCAAGTGGTTTGCTGAATTCACAAGTACCATGAAGGCAATAGACCCTTCCATTCTGCTGGAACCTGAGCGCATTTACAATTGTGATGAGTCAGGATTCAGTCTGGATGCTATGACTGGTAAAGTTTTATCCTTTCTCGGATCTAAATTTGTTTACCAAATTAGTAGTGAGGCAAGAACCCTCATCACCGCTCTTGTTTGTTGCAGTGCAAGCAGTCACTACACTTGGCCCATGCTCATATACCCTGGGACACAATTTCGAGGCTTTAAGCCCCATGAAGTATTTGAAAATTCATTTATTGCTAGATCTGACAATGGTTGGACTAATCAGAGCCTATTTGCCGACTGGTTAGTCCAAGTCTTTATCCCACAGACAGCCCACATTAAAAAACCCCTGTTATTATTAGTGGATGGTCATGTGAGCCACCAGTCTTTGATAGCTTCAACACTGTGTCGGGAAAACAACATAATTTTGTATTGCTTGCCTGCTCATACGTCTCACATTATGCAACCACTGGACATAGGCATATTCAAGACAATGAAAACTGAATGGAGGAAGGCAGTAAAGAAGCAAAACGAGGCTGAAGTAATCACAAAGCGGACATTTGCTGTGGCATTCAAGGACGCTTATGAGAACACAGTCTCCAAAAGTCTTGCTGCACAGGCATTTAAAAAGAGTGGCTTGTTTCCTTTGGACCCCGAAAACATCGATTGGTCTAAAGTTCTTCCATGTGCGTTTTCAAGTGTTTCAGATAGCTCTTTCCCCCCACCTAGCAGCAGTGTCACCATTCCTGCTACACCTAGCAGCAGCACCACCATTCCTGCTACATCTAGCCCACCTAGCAGCAGCGCCACCATTGTCACCGTTCATGCTACATCTAGCCCACCTAGCAGCAACGCCACCATTCCAGCTATATCTAGCCCACCACACACCAGTGTCACCATTCCTGCTACACACAGCACACCTAGTGTCGCCACTCTTGCTACACATAGCACATCTAGCAGCATCACCACTCTTGCTGCACATCACACACTCAACAGTGTCACCATCACTGCTACGCATAGCATACCGAACAGCGTCATCTGTGTTCCTGGCACAAGTGCCAGACCGGATGCATCCTTAAACCTGGCATCAACGCTGAGGAAGTTTGCTATGCTTTGTTCACAAATCGGGGAAACGACCCTGAATTTGTACTACACAAGGCTGGAGGAGGACTACGACTGCAATGATGCAGTGTTTGGCCTATGGAAGGTCTACCACCAACAAATTGTATCACATCAACCGAAAACACGAGATTCGGGCCTACAAAATAGGTTTAAAACTGATCCACTGACAATCCCACTGCTGAAGCGACAGACCCAGAAGAAAATAATGAAACTGCCCAATGTCATCAGTGGTGACAAATTCAGAGAAGTCCTTATACAGAAAGAGGAAGCACGGAAGGAAGAAGAGAACAGAAAAGCCCAGCACAAAGTTGCCATGGTAGAGAGAAGAAAGAAGAAAGCTGAAGAAGCTGAAGAAAAGAAGCGAAGGAAAGAGGAGAGAATAAAACAACAAGAAGAACGCAAGAAACAAAAACAAGAGGACACCCGTATGCGCAAAGAAACAAGAAAGAGGAAGGCAGAAGAAAAACAAAAAGAACAAGAGCAGAAGTCGAAAGAGAAAAGATGTAAAAAAAGAAAGGAGACAAGAACAGACGATGAAACCAGCGTGGATGAAGCAGAAATGATTCTGGACGACGATGATACATATGACTTTGAAGATATTCTTGAGTGTGAGCACGATGACAGTGTGTTTGAAAGTGAGAGCTTGACAGAAGTGAATGAACCGGGAGCATTTGTGTCTGAAGCGGGTGAAAATGTGAGTGAAAACAGGTCATTGTGGGCGGTGTTTTCATCGATGTCAGAAAACATAGAATAAAGACTTAAGAATGAAAACAGACTCACTGTATTCCAGTTTTTAATAAAGAATTCTAGGCTTCTATGAGAGAGAGAGAGTAAGGTTTAGATAAAGCCTAGACTAGACCTAATATCTGTGGTGTTTGAATTACTGAATTAAAAATGTTTGATTGAAACATCGTATTGTCGTATTCTTGTTGCTACCACTTTTCTCGCAAATGAATTTTGATCCAGACTTGAGTAGTCTAGACTTATAGATTAGAATAAAGACTTAAGAATGAAAACAAACTCATTGTATTGCAGTTTTTATAAAGAATTCTAGGCTTCTATGAGAGAGGGAGAGAGAGAGAGGAGAGAGAGAGAGAGAGAGAGAGAGAGCCAGCCAGCCAGCGTAATATATGTGGTGTTTGAGTTACTGAATTAAAAATATTTGATTGTTTCTTTAAGGTATTGTCGTATTCTTGTTGCTACCACTTTTCTCGCAAATGAATTTAGATCCAGACTAGACCTAGAGTAGTCTAGACTTATAATATTAGTCTTGGCAGCGCTAAACCTGGTACAAAGGCCGCGGTGAGGGCACACTGGCCGCGCCTTGTCACGATGTTGGCCGCGGTTAGGGCACATGGCCGCGCCGTGGTACTTCGAGGATAAGAGCAAACTACTATATTTTCACTCTATAATAATAGCTATCGTGCCCACACAGTTACAAGACTAGAGCGCGGCCACACGTGACTGTTTCTACCGATCGCAGTTGTTATAACATTACACGATGAGTCAGGAGACAGGAAAGTTCACTCGTGGCCGCAACTGGTACGCGTACGCTAGTCTACCTAGGTTCAAAAGTTTGAACATGTGGACATGCAAAAAATAATTAATTCCTTCATGTTTCCTAATCATCTTATAAACTTATTCACACTTATTTGGGTTCTTCGTCGTCACTCTTGCATTCTCTACTTTTATTCTATCTGCTCCTCCCTCTTCTCCATTTCACTTTTTATCTGTTTGTAGTGTGTTACTTTGTGGTCTGTAGCTTTATGAACAAATAAAACAAAAAAAACCAAGCAGACTACCTCAAGCCATGTTGCATTCCCATCCTCCTTCAGATAATAAACTTGTGCAAGGACCTTGTTTGACAGTGTGACAGCTGGCACCTTTGGACGGCGGCCCTTCCCAGTCATTAAAAAATAGTTTTTTATACCATCGTAGTATGAGTCATCTACAACAGTAAAATTCTTGAAGTGAAATTTTCTTTACATGTATAGAGCATTACATGCACTATTATTATTATTATATGTATATACATGTATTGCATTGAAAATCAGGACTAACCTTAAAACTTAAAAAGTGCACAGCCAGCTTAAAGTAAGATGTATTTTAATTAACATGAATATGTGTGTCTGAACTATTTAAAGTGTACTTCATGAAAGCTGTTTATATATATTTATGTTTGAGGTAAGACTATCAACTAGTGCCTGCTAGTCCGGACATTTCAGTACACCGTCAGCTTCTTTAGTTATGGAATTTTCCGGCTTCCTAGCCTTGACTCAATATGTCGTCCATTGGCATTGGGCTTTACGATATCATTCACTTTTGAGATCATAATTCACCCTATTATGTTGCAAAAGAAACCTTCATTTAATTACCAATTAATCAAAACATGCATTTTTTATTCAAATTGATAACTTTCTTAGCTTTTCAAGCTCTTGAAAAAATTAGATTGATGTGTGAATGTCTGAAGTGGTGATAACACATTCAATCCATGCTGTTACACAAACTATGTGATCGTGTTAAATTGCTAAATAATATTAAAACTATTGTAAATTTTACATTTGAAGTTCAAAACATTGTTAATAAGTGATATACTTACGTATAGTCAACCTCAAATCAGAAGATGTGATGATGTTTGAACAAGAGCCAATATAAATGGCGTCCCGATCTTGATCAACAGTTATCACGGCCCATGGAACAGCCTCGCTCTGCATCCTTCGCTAAAATTTCTAGGCCTAACTTGAGTGATACAGAACTTACTCAAAGTCAATTAGCTCAACCGCCAAATATCAGAAATCTTTAAAATTTCACACGAATAAAGAAAAATGGCTCCCAAATCTTATAAAACTTGCAAAGATTTATAACACCATTTAAAATGTCAAATTTGGTAAAATTTCAACTTCACTTCGAGATATCAATGTTTTACACTTTGTTTTCTACAGTTTGCAACATATGAAACTAAAGATACACTTTTCCCCCTAAAAGTTGGGAAAACAGTGTGCAAATTAGTGGTTTGGCGGTTGAGCGACCCTCTTTTGAATGAAGCGGGGTGAGACGAAAAGGTCCGGAGTCCGTAGCGCGCCGGGGAAAACTATGCGTAATGTTGCTAATTGTTTTTATTAGTAAAAAAATACTTCAATAGCTTTTATTTTTTTTTAATTAATACACTTCAAAAGAGAAGAAGATAAAGAGTATTGTGATATAAATTTTATTACAATCCGCTTAATAGCAAAGGGACAGTGACGACTTAAACTTGACGAATTTCCATCGGTTTTCTCCATTTTCATCCGTTTTCAACAGCTCGAAGTGGGCACTTTGTGGTACCTATTACTTACTTAGTCATTCCCCTTCTACCGTGAGGTGTAGAGGTTTGGAAGAGAGAGTGCCAGACTATCCTATCGGCTGTCTTCCTCCTGGCCTGGTTCCATTCTAATCCTTAGTCCTTCAAAGAACTTGAAGAAACACCAATACAAAATAGAGAATCATACACATATCTTGGCAGCAATGCAGACAAAGTTAGAGGGACAGACATTGATATCAAAATAAGAATACAAAAAGCAAGAGGAGCTTTCATTGCATTGGGAAATATATGGAGATCAAGAGAAATCGGGTCCAACACGAAAATAAGAATCTTCAACTCAAATGTGAAGTCAGTCCTATTGTATGGCTCGGAGACATGGAGAACAACAAAGACAACAACCAAAAAGCTATACACTTTCATAAATGGGTGCTTGCTTAGAATAGAGGGATTAAAATGGTATGACAAGGTTACCAACGTGGAACTGATGACAAGAACTAGACAAGTGCCAGTGGAACAAGAGATGAGAAGAAGACGATGGCGATGGATAGGACACACACTGAGGAAACCTGTTGATAGCATTACAAGGCAGTCCTTGTTCTGGAACCCCCAGGGCAAGAGAAGCAGAGGTAGACCAAGAAGCACATGGAGAAGAGAGCTGGAAACAGAGGTGAAAATGATGAGGAGAACATGGAAAGAACTTGAGATGATGGCACGTGACAGGAGGACTTGGCATGTGTTTGTTGAAGGCCTATGCTCCTTTGGGAGTGGAGGGTTATGATGATGATGAAGAGAAATTGGATCCAACACTAAAATAAGAATCTTCAACTCAAATGTGAAGTCAGTCCTATTGTAAGGCTCTGAGACATGGAGAACAACTAAGACAACAACCAAAAAGCTACAGACTTTCATAAATGGGTGCTTGCATAGAATAGAGGGATTAAAATGGTATGACAAGGTTACTGACATGGAACTGAGGACAAGAACTAGACAAGTGCCAGTGGAACACAAGATGAGAAGAAGATGAAGGCGATGGATAGGACACACACTGAGGAAACCTGTTGATAGCATTACAAGGCAGTCCTTGTTCTGGAACCCCCAGGGCAAGAGAGGCAGGGGTAGACCAAGAAGCACATGAAGAAGAGAGCTGGAAACAGAGGTGAAAATGATGAGGAGAACGTGGAAAGAACTTGAGATGATGGCACATGACAGGAGGACTTGGCAGGTGTCTGTTGAAGGCATTTGCTCCTTTGGGAGTGGAGGGTTATAATGATGATACTTGTCTGAGAAGTATACTGAGATGTTAGGGGAGTTTGTGGCCATCCGTCATCGGAGACAGTCATCAGTGTTTACTAGAGTATGTGAATTGTGTCTGTGATTTTGATATACTGGATGTGACGCGATGATATTCTGCGTAATGTGCATCTTCAAGGCCTTCTTATATTGTTATTTACCAGCGCGTTGTGTTCTTCCCCAGCGCTTGGAAGTGGATGGATTAAGAGGTGCGCCGTTTTCCAGTGCCAGAAGGAGGTTTATGGTAAGACCATTATGCATTATTGTTTATAAGCCCGCTGTGGTTTTCCCACACTGTGAAGTTCTGGAGGAACTTGGATGCCTGGTGATTAGACCAGAGAGAGATATATGTGTGAGGAGCGAATGCTGCACTTACATTGAATAAAGACCATAGAGATATATGTGTGAGGGGTGAATGCTGCACTTACATTGAATGCAGTTTTTGACAGTACGTTAGAATGACTGTACCACAAATTCAAACGATGCAAGTATTTTGTACTACTGTTACTGATGTCCAGGACTTTGCTGTTGAGATTATTTGTATGGAACTGTGACTCAAACTTCTGTCAAGTTATTCATTTGTGTATGTACTGTCTGGAGGGAGACTGTTCTTCCAAGTTATAATCCAAATATTAGACAGTAAGGTGCTACGCGAAATCTAGCTCATTATACTGGGGAACAAGTTCCGTAACAATATATAACTGCAACTATTTCTAAAGCTTTTAAGATTTCCACTAATTCTGCTGTAAAGATGGATGTATTCTTCTTCTTCGATCCTTAGCCGCCGACCGTCAAAGCAGTCAGTGGCCATTATGCCTGGTGGAGTCTTGTAGGGCAACAACAAATTGATTCCACTTTGCTCGGTCGGTGGCCATCCTACGTACAGTGCCCCAACTCTGGTTCATTCTTTGCATCTCAGCCTCCACAGTCCTCCGCTAAGTTGTTTTTGGTCGACCTCTCTTTCGATTTCCTTCAGGGGTCCATAGCATAGCTGTTCTTACGATGGCATTGAGGTCACTTCTGAGGACATGGCCAACCCAGCTCCAGCGTCTGCCAGCTATGATGGTGTGCATGTCCTCTTGCTTGCTCTGAGTAAGCAGATCTTGGTTGTTGATGGTATTCGGCCAAAAGATTCAGTGAATCTTTCTTAGGCATGTTGTGTGAAAAGAGGACAATTTCAACATTTCCTTCTCTGTAACTCTCTAGCATTCCGCACCATAGAGAAGCACAGAAAGCACACAGCTTTGATATAATCTTAATTGTGTGCTGTATTGAGAGGACTTCCAGATGTTGTTTAGACAAAAAAAGGCTGTTCTTGCTTTGTTCATTCTGTTGTTGATGTCTTTGCCTGCCCCGCCGTCTGGTGTTACTATGCATCCTAGGTATGTGAAGGTGTCTGTCTGTACCAGTTGCTGGTTCCTTACTGATATGGGCTCAGGGTTGCTCACATTGAGCATCATGACCTCTGACTTCTTTAGAATGATGTTCAAGCCCACCTGCTGGCTATACTTATTAAGTCTATCCGTTTTGTCCTGGATGTGTTGATGTGAATGTGCTAGAAGTGCAATGTCATCTGCATATTCCAGATCTTCCAATATAGAAAATGTAGTCCATCTTATTCGTCTTGGACTGCCCTCTGTTGTCTGGCACATCACCCAGTCTACGACTGTTGAAAATAGAGTGGTTGATTAGGGGCATCCTAATTCCCCTCAAAAGTTAGGTTGCTCTGCCCAACGCTACACGTAAATTTGGCATAGAGGCTTTTTATGATAGCAGCTTGGAATTCCATAAGCCCTCAGTATTTTCCATAAACTGTCCCTATGTATACTGTCAAAAGCCTTTTCAAAATCAATGAAATTAATGTACAGCTGTCTTTGCCATTCTGAGCACTGCTCTAAAATGTTCCTGAGGGTAAATATATGATCTACACATCTTCTGTTCTTTCTAAATCTTGCTTGTGCTTTCCTCAGTTTGTGCTCTACTGCTTTTGAAATTCTCTGTATAATTATCCTGCCTAGTATTTTGCTGGGAACTAAGAGAAGAGTGATTCCTCTCCAATTACTGCAGTCTGCAAGATCTCCCTTCTTGGGCAATTAGACAATTATTCCTTTGTTCCACTCTGTTGATGTTGTCCCTGTTTTCCAGAATTGTGCAAATAGTGGTTCTAATAGTTCTGCTGCTAGCTCAGGGTCTGTCTTAAATAGCTCTGCATTTAAGTTATCATGTCTTTTTGAAAAGCATGAATTACAATTGAGAAATTCAGCTAGTAGTAGTGTTAAAACTGTTGTTTGGTAAAGCAGATTTGGTAATATAATTTGTTAAAAAATGATAATGACATACATTTTTGGTGGTCAGATAACATACCACAATAAAGACAATTCTAATGTATATAATGGAATTTACATTAACACACTACATGTAATGAATGTTATTATCAGCCCTAGTCCTAACATTTCAGTCACATACTCTAACATTTATGCACTATTGTTTTCTAAAGGGGATATGCACATTAAAGATGGGGAAATTCACAACAAACAAGTTTCTATATACAATTTTAGATGCACAATTATGTTTCAAATACCACCTGCCCATCTTTCAATCATAGAAATTGTTGAATGTGTAAATGCTACCTGGGCATGATTATTTCAATGCCATTCTGAGTTCTGACCCAATTTGTTCAGTGTTATTTAATACATCCTGTTTGGGAAATATTAACAGATTCTGTACCTACTTTTGTTTTCTTCTTCGCTCAACAGTGATAGCATCATTTTTTATTCAAGCGTTGAAATGAATAATTTTTTAACCTGATTAAACCATGTTGCTTATAATTATTAAGAAATTGATTGTGACTTACTGCTTACAATACACAAGAGTTTAATACTGGAATTCAGTGTCATTTTTTCCTAAACAGGTGCGCAAACTACATGCAATAAACAACAGACAGAGTAAAGGATCTTTCAGTCGAATCTCATCAGCAACCAAGATCTACTTATTCGGAGTAACCAGGAGGACACGCGCACACCATCATAGTTGGCAGATGCTGAAACCAGAAGTTCCAAAGCCAAGGCTCAAGAAGTGTACACAGAAGCAAACAAAGAAGTAAAAAGAAGTATCAAAAGAGACAAGAGGAAGTATACTGAGGAGTTGGCAAGAGAGGCAGAAAGTGTCTGGGCCTGATGGCATTCCAGCAGAGGCTATCAAAGCAGATATCAACACTGCTACAGAGATGTTTTATAAATTACTTGGTAAAGTCTGGGAAAAGGAAGAGATACCAGCAGAATGGAAGGAAGGATATCTGGTTAAGTTGCCTGAGAAGGGAAATTTACAAGAGTGTACAAATTATAGAGGAATAATGTTACTATCAGTGCCAGGAAAAGTATTAAACAGGATTATCCTTGAGAGATTAAAAGAGTCCATAGACAAGAAACTGAGAGATGAACAAGCAGGTTTTTTGACAAAACAGATCATGTACAGACCAGATAGCCACTTTGAGAATAATAGTTGAACAAAGTCTGGAATGGAATTCACCACTATACATCGGATTTGTGGACTACGAAAAGGCATTTGACAGTGTAGACAGAGAATCACTTTGGAAATTGATGAGGCATTATGGAGTTCCCATGAAGATCATTAATTTAATAAAGAAAACATATGAAGACATGACATGCAAAGTTCTTCATGAAGGACCGTTTGGGATAAGAACAGGAGTGCGACAGGGATGCCTCTTGTCTCCATTTCTTTTCTTACTAGCAATAGACTGGGTTATGAGATCATCGACACCACATAACAGAAATGGAATCCAGTGGACTCTGACTAAGCAGCTGGATGATCTGGATTTTGCTGATGACCTGGCTCTTCTGTCCCATAACCAAAATCAGATGCAGGACAAATTGGAAACACTCTATGAGAGGTAACAGCAATTGGGTCTGAAAATACACAGGGAAAAGACAAAAATAAAGAGAATAAATGCAGGTAATGATAACAGGGCTGAACTTGAAGAAACACCAATACAAGATGTAGAATCGTACACATATCTTGGCAGCAATATAGACAAAGTTGGAGGGACAGACAGTGATATCAAAATAAGAATACAAAAAGCAAGAGGAGCTTTCATTGCATTGGGAAATATATGGAGATCAAGAGAAATTGGATCCAACACAAAAATAAGAATCTTCAACTCAAATGTGAAGTCAGTCCTATTGTATGGCTCTGAGACATGGAGAACAACAAAGACAACAACCAAAAAGCTACAGACTTTCATAAATGGGGGCTTGCGTAGAATAGAGGGATTAAAATGGTATGACAAGGTTACCAATGTGGAACTGATGACAAGAACTAGACAAGTGCCAGTGGAACACGAGATGAGAAGAAGACGATGGCAATGGATAGGACACACACTGAGGAAACCTGTTGATAGCATTACAAGGCAGTCCTTGTTCTGGAACCCCCAAGGGCAGGAGAACGAACGAACAAACTTCATTTTCAAAGGGTTGAGAATTGGGCACGTGGCCCGTCTGACATTCTGCCCTTCCTTTCTCTCGTCTTTTATACAGATTTCATTTATTCTCGCTTACATTTTACCCATCAATTCAAGGAATTAACGTTGTAAAGGTAAAATAATAGCATACTCACAATCACAGTACCGGTATCTAGTTATAAACATGAAATAAAATATGTTGAAACGTACAAACTAAGTATTAACATGACACAAAATATGTTGAAAAGCACTAACATCATCATTAAACCTACATTCGATATTATATCATTTGTTCGGAAAAATAATCACATTAGGGGGGCAGATAATCAGAACTCATAAAGTATTCGAAAAGACTGTGATTCTATGAATTGGGACTGAGGTTGTTATCTTTTAGATAATGTGGAAGATAGTTCCAAAGATGAGCAGAAGAGTAAGCTTTTCTTGAATAAGTAAAGCCTAGGCTTGGGCACTTGTATTTTGTTAAGGCGTTGACTGCGTCTTTCATTGTATTTGAACATTGGCCACAGATATGTTGGAGCATTCTGTGACAGAATTTTGTGAACAAATTTAGCTTTGTTGAACAGAAAGCGCTTTCTTAGAGGCAGTATTTTGAGATCTTTATATAGATCTACACACTGTGTTTGGCAGTTGTCAGAAACTAGACGCACTGCACGCTTTTGCTGTGGAGTCTTTTAGTGCTGGACATAGAACAACCATCCCAGATTGTGGAGCAATAGTCAAGGTTTGTTTGTGTGTGAGACATACAGAACAATTTTCGTGCATCTTCATCTAGGAAATGTTTGATTTTAGCTAACTGCAGGGTTCATAGCAAATTTCTTCAAGCATTTTCCAGGCTTTTTCCAGGTCCAGCACATGATTTTCAAGGATGGGAAACTCTAATATTTTCCTCATCTAATTTTCTCAGATATAATTATCACTTTGCTGACCAGCAATCCGGAGCATTACTGTCTCCCATTACCAAGGGTGTTTGCAGATTTCTTTAAAAAGAACTGTTTTTATTTAATTAATAAAAGATTGAAAAACAGACAACTTTTTCCAGTTTTTAGTAAATTTGTTCAACGTCAGCGCAATAAAATGTTAGTGACATGGATGATAATGAATAAAATAAGCTTGATTGACGTATTCATTTAACGATTAACCACGTATATCAACATAAAAGGCTAATAAAATTGTGAATAAAATGCAAAAAACAAACTGTCTTTTTTTAATGTATTCTGCGTCTGTGGCATCTGACAATGAGCGTTTGTAAAAGCAGGGTATCAAGCATAGAGGTACATTGCAATCTGGGCAGTACATGCAAGTCTGGCTTCTGTTCCCTGCAGCCTTACACACTTTACAGTCTGGTTTGTACCTTGCCCTTTCATATTTATCAATGAAGTGGTGCTCAGTAAGTCGTGTTGTTGTGACCTGTGGTTTTGAAGGTGTCACATTGCGTCAAAGAATAGCAGGTTCAATAAGAGTCATACTGACATCCTGATCTTTGCTTTGATCTTTTTTTGTAGAGCTGGCAGTGTTGTAGGTTATGTGCCCATTGACCATAGCAGTTTCAACTAAGAAATGATATAAAAATAGGATCTGTGTGGGTAGGGGTAGCTTGCACCTAGTTGGCTGAAGTGGCCGACACCTCCCATACTTTTGCTGTATTTTTCTGCAAGCACTGGCTTCTGAATTGTTCTGCCCTAAAGAATTTGTCTTTCTAACTATCTTGTTTATATTATCATTGGAGTGAACAGTAGATATAAGTTTAAATCTTTTTGTATCGTATCTTCTGTCGCACAAAACACAGGATGATTTGTCTTTTTCAATTTGAGTTGTTTTTTCTTCAGTGCTACAGGAAAATGCTTCCTATTTTCAGCTACTGTTCCAAATGCACCAATCTGAGTTTCAGGTCTTGAAATAAAGCTGAAGGCTGAATAAAAACTACCACAGAAGAGAATATGTCCATTGTTACGTATGAAATTTGAATTAAAACTATGGTGACTTTTCACTGAGAAAAGAGTCCAAATAATCTCAGCTCTGAGTTTCTTCCTTGGTCACAAATGATGTCACATCTGTAGGTCTCCTAGTAGTGTTAGACGTTTTTGACTGTCTGTCGTAGATTTTAGATAGGGGAATTAAGACTTGGGTTGGTCCCTTCTGAATAGAAATAGAATGGGTGATAGTCACAGTGAGAGATGATAATAGAAATAGATTTCCACAAGTGAGATGGTACAATGTGATAGAGGCTATCTCTGAAATCGAGAAAATCTTCTCTCTTTCAGTCTATCTTCTATGACAGATTAAAGGAGTCAGACAGTCTAAATACATATATATTAAATATATATCTCCACTCACATACACACACACGTAAGATGACAGTTAGACGTACAGACGGGGGAAGACTATAACAATGATTATATAAATATTTTGGAACGAGCTGACCGACACGCTGATTAAATTTAGGTGAATTTTAATTATCATGCTAAAATTCCATCACAACACATAAAATTACATCAAACATATACAGTTAGTCATAAAAATCAATGAATTGCTACAAGAAATGATAGACCCACAGTATGATCCTTTCCCTCGATGTTTAGCCCACAGTCCTGTTAGAAGGAAAGATGATAGCCCCAAAGAGTCACGGATACATCTGCTGTAGTCTAATAATTTTCCCTTTTAAAGGTATGAACAGGCTTTGATACTCTGATCTATCCTAAGGAAAATATTGTTAGCAACAAAACTTGCATAAAGAAATACAAAATGGGTGAAATGTGGTATACCATAGAAGAGTCACTCGTTCCTGCTTTCTCTCTGTTCGTTCATCAGGGTCCTGTCAGTCATTCTCACTTTCTTACATAATAGCTTGCTGTTGTTCACCGTCTGGCGCACTTTACAACACAATCTGTTTTATCTTTTGATGAAGCGGATTCCCAGCTCTGCAGATCTTGGTTTCATCCAATGGGTCCGGGGAGCGTCCTCTTCATGCAATAATTTTGTTCAGATTTAATTTATTGTCACTTTATCAGTTCAGGTAAGAATTAGTGAAGGCGGGCACACAATGTCAGAATCACGAGGTTTCCACTACTTAGGAAAAATGTCAGGTTTGAAACTTTGGTCAAAGGTAAAATTCTTGGTCACACCACAATTTGTCAACAGTGTCGGAACAGTTATTGATTGTAATATTTTACTTGCCACACGGGCTGAAATGTACATGAGTTTTTCTCAGGAAGAATTAAAATCTGGCGCAATAGGCCCGTTACTTCGTTTAGTCTTAAAGTTCTTCACAGATATTTCTCATGTACTAAACGTTGGCAAAGTTGGGTCACCCCAGTTTCACTGAATAAAGAGAAAACAACATAAAAAAATACTTATACATACTATTCCTCGGTTATAACTTACATTATAAACTGCAAGCGGAGAGCTTAACTTAACATTTAAAACTTCCCGTGAAATAAGTTATAATCATAAAATCAGTCATCATGAATTAGAAATGCATACGTATTTTGTTAATACTCAATGATGAATCGGTGCAGTTATAAGTTAGTTTTTTAAAATATTCTCGACTGAGTATTTAGCAGTAAAATTAAATTTATTTATGGCTGCATGAATTTTTACTATCTTGCAATATAATACATTTATATATTCTTATGTTCGCAAATATTTTGGTAAGCAAAGTATTTCCTTTTTAAGTGCTTAAGGAGAAGTCATTTTTGGGTTGCTTCCCTTGAAAATAGTTCTGTCATCTTCGATCGGACTCCGCAGACGACTCTAGGCCTACTGCGATTTATTCTGTGGCTGGGTAGGAATAGATTGTTCTTGCTTCAGTATATCTATGGCCTGAATTTATACGTAGTGTTTGTATGAGTAGGACGAGTCTGTCTTATATATGGATATCTTTGCATTTCTAAGTCGAACTAATTTGGTTGTCGCTAGAAAAGGTCAAAGGCTATGCAGCGGAAGTATCGCTAGCAAAGGGTGTGATCCATGGCTGTCATCCTGTGAGGATGCCGAGTTTTGTTGTAGCAGGCTTTTTTGCCGAAATAGTGATCTATATATGGATGGGGAAAAGTGATAATCATTTAGACATGTTGTATGTACTTTACCCCAGTGTTTATTCTCTTTTGCCAAGGAATGGCAAAGTTATATTTCGCATAAAAAGGTAAAACCACAATTTATTATGAACTTGGGCTTCGCCATCGTTGTTGATAAGCAGATGCACAGTGGTACTTTTAAAAAGAATATCCATTCAAAGGAAGAAGACATTCCTATGTATCAGCACTGGATTGTATGATATTATTCAATTACCTCTATGAGAGAACCTATGAAGAAATGAGGACATTTAATGAATGACTAATTTTGGTCTATATTCTATAGTGAGTGAAGCTCACGAGAGAGAGAGAACAGTTGAAATTCATATACTTTGTATTTATCGAGTGAGAAAAAGGGATGCCTGTACTATCGCTCGATGAACCAAGAGATCACTGCTACATGTGAGAACCCATGTCTGGGATTCCTATATTATGAAATATATCTATATTGAACTTTACGTGAAGGAATATTCGCTAGACGAGGTTAGGTCTAGGAGCCTTCCTATGTAGGCTATTGGTTATGGTCTGACGTGCCCAGTCAGTAAAGCCAGATGATTTACATGATGGAACGCTGAATGCTTATTTACGAATGCTCCATTATGATATTTGCCAAGCATGAATGCTAACTTAAGATGATATTCCTGTGATCAACATTATGCTGTCTATGTCGACATTTGTTCCTGTAACCATACACGTACTGTCCAAGTGTGCGTCCCATTAAATGTTATAAAAAGACCACCGTAGTTCCAGTACTTCTTGAATTCGAACAGTGTGAGTATGAGTGATGTACTACCAACCTGTCAACTCTATCGAATCATTCTACCATTCGCGTACTGACATTCAGATACACACTCATTGTTTACACTCACATTCTTGTCGGAGCCTCATCACGTTCCAGGACAAGATGACCTGTATGACCAAAACTGTGCTGGGTTTGATGAGTTGACAATCGTTACACTTTACTACACCAGTCCCAACATCTACATTTATCCACTGGTGGACATTCACATCATTTAGCAAATAAAGCATGATTCAACAACTAGTAGCCAGTATGAGTTAACAACTACACACAAAGAAAGAGTTTAACAACTGGTGTGCCAGCTTCCTGGGTCAACCTGCACAGTGACCATATTGAGAAGTAAACTACTGAGACCAGACGTTCCTTGGGGTCTGTTACGACACACAAATACATCAGCAGTACAACTCTACAGTGATGTCAGCGTGACCTGTCCTGTCGAGAGTATGCAGTAACTAGGTCAGGGTTTGTTGACATTTGGTTCATTGGACATTTGCCATACAACTGACAGTGTTACACAGCGAGCTTGGTTGAAACATAGAACATTACACATCAGGACTGGAGAATATTTGACAGTGTTTGCGAAAGAAAATGTTATTGAACTGAGAAGTCCTACATTGATTGTTATCATTCAAATCAACGATGGAGCTTCTATTTCTGTGTTGAATTTAAAATAATTAGACCAGAAGTATTTGTTTAATAAAGTACCACAGTACTGTACTATTAGGCAGTGTAACTGAGCCTTCATTCCAACACATTCTTTCTGCAACACTCTATTTACATCATATTGCCATACTATTTATGCATTTATGTATTTATGTTTAACTATTTATATGTGATATTTGTTTGTATCCAGCGGGTTGTTGTTTCGGTTGGGCGGTGTCACACAGCAGAGTATCCCACGTAATAGAGGGTCTGATGTGTGCGTTTCTATAGGTGCAATTTTCTTCATTGAAAATTTGCTGCGACAGCTGTTGCTATTAGTGTTAGCTGTGAAGTCTGTACTCATTGTTGTTTTTGTAATATTCCTCTGTTCTTTAGTTTGTTTTGATTTGTTTGTAATTTGTTGGTCTACCCTATTCTATCTTTCAGTTCTATTCTCAATTTATATTTATATACTGTGGCGTTATTTGTATTTGTTATCCTCTTGCGGTTTATCTTTTATTGTTTTTCCAATTTTATTTATTTCATTTCCGCAAATGTTTTCATGTTTTTCTGTATAACTGTTTTGTTTTGTGCCTGATCGACATACACTATTTAAAATATAGTTGATCATATAAATTGATGTACAAGAATCAACTGATAGTTAATTGCTATTACTAAAGGTACACAGTTGATGATATAAAACACTATTTCTGGTGCACTGCACTTATATTATAGAGTGAACCAGCAACTTATAGCTGTTATTATATAAGGATTTATACAAGACCTTTGTAAGGCTTGTTTCCCACAGTGATTGGGATAGTTAAGTACTATTTTTCACAGGTTACAAAGTTATCATACAAAGTCTTTGATTAAGACTAAGAAAGTAAATTTATTTACTTTTGCAAATTACTGATCTTATTAGACAAGATGTCTACCTTGGATTATTTTATCACACAAGGCAGGGCTCTTGATAAGACTGGTCAGCAGTTAGAAGAATGGGCAGTTGCTCAATATGACAAAGCATTGGCTGCTGAAGAAAGAAAAGCATTGATTGAAGAAAAGAAATTAGAAGCTGAGGAAAGAAAATTACAAAGAGAGGATGAACAAAAGAAATTGCAGATACAGACTGATGAAAAAAGATTCCAGATGGAAATGGAAAAAGAGAAAAGAAAAGATGAAGCTGCTGCTGAAGAGAAAAAATTTACAGGCTGCTGCAGAAGAGAGAAAATTACAAGCTGAAGCTCAAGAAAAAAAAGCAATAAGAGAACATGAACACCAAAAAGAACTTTTAGCATTTGAGTTAGAAAAGTTAAAGTTAACAAACATAAGTAATGTTAATCAAGCATCTAGTGGTAATGGTAAACCCTTTACTTACAAGGTCAAGGTACCAGCGTTCAACCCTTCCAGTGATGACATAACATTCTGGCTAAACAGATTTGAACGCTCGTGTCGAGCACATAATGTGGACAAATCACAATATGCTAACCAGTTATCAGAAAATCTGAAAGGTGATTCTCTGACTAGTTTAAGTTTGGTTGAAGAGGCTGACAAAGATAACTATGATGTTATTAGGGCAGCCTTGTTAAAGAAGTATCAGTTGTCTGAAGAGGGTTATCGGAAGTTGTTTAAGACAATGGTGCCTGAGGCAGGTGTAGAATTCTCAGAATTCATTGCAAGAACACGTCTTACATTTGATCGTTGGATTGAGCTATCCAAAACAGAAAAGACTTATGAAGCCCTTATGGACTTGATACTCAGAGACAAGATTATGTCAAGTATAAATAAACCTTTCCTCGAATTCTTACATGAGCGTAAACCTAAGTCTCTAAAAGAAATGGAACAGTATTGTACCCAATACGTCACTGCACATCCGGACGTAGCCATTAGCAACAGTAAGGTTAAAGAAGGTATGCCAGTTGCTTCTGCAACACCATACAACCCTAATCACTCTCACAAATTCCAAGGACCTCAAAATAGGTTTAATAAAAAAGGTAACTATTACAGTTATCAGAACCAAGGTAACCAATCATTTCAGGGTTCTTCTTCGAATACCTGGAGAAGAGCTGACAGCCCTCGATTCAGGGGTGGTCATAATTACAGGAACTTTCGCAAAGGAAGTCATTCTAGAAACTATCCAAGTTTTCCTTCATGGAGACAACAGGATCATAATTACCGAGATACTCATTATAATGAATATGATGATAGTAACCAAAGGAGCTATGATTCAAACCCGAGTAGAGGTTATAATAGTGGAAACAATGATAAGTACAGAGGCAATAATAACAGAGGTAGAGCACAATTCAAAAAACATAAAGCTCATTACCAGGCGAACTCTGCACAGCAAGAGTCCCACGAAGCCTATAAACAAAATAAAGATAATGATGACTCTAATAATATGGCATGTGCCGCTTTTGATTTTGGGAGAGCATCTCAGTGCCCCCAATGCAAAACATTATTTGAGCCAACCACAGTGTCTACTTTAAGCTGTGGCCATCCTCTTCCCGCTCTTCCTGCGTCAATCGCGCATGATGGGAGAGGTTCTCTTGTCTTACACAAAGGTTTAGTAAATGACAATCCAGTCTCAGTACTTTTTGATTCTGGATGCACAACTATTGGGGTTAGGCAGTCACTCATAGATCCTTCTCATTCTACAGGCAAAGTAGTCAAATGCGTAACATTTGGCGGCACCATAGAGAAATACTCTACCGCTATCATTAGGATTGCTACTCCTTTCTTCACAGGAGATGTACACGCATGTCTTTTGCCGGATCCGATCGCTGATCTTATCATCGGTCGCATTCACGGAGTCCAAGAATGCACTCCGGAGCAAATTTCCGTTTGGGAAAATCAAAATATGCAATCTGCTAATGCAGTAGTCACTAGAGCTCAAGCTCTCAATATGCCTGAAACTTCATCTGTTGAAGATAATGAAGTGCATAACCAAGATGATCCCTTGGTAATTTCTCGTGACTCGTTTATAAAACAACAAGAAGAAGATCCGACTCTTAAGAAATTCTTCACTCTTGTAACAAAAGGTGATCCGAATAAAGATTCAAATTGTAAATCTTGGATTACAATGAAGAATGGCGTACTTGTACGTATGGTGCAAGACTCCACTAAGTCAAGTCATTCTCAGATTCTTGTACCCAAGAATTTGAGAGTTAAGATCTTACAACATGCACACGACTCTCAGTGTGCTGGTCACATGGGTTTTTCCCGTACAAAGTCAAGAGTTCTTGCGGCTTTCTTTTGGCCTTTTGTGAACAAGGACATACGGATCTATTGTCGATCCTGTAAAGTATGTCAAGAAGTCAAATCCAAAGGTCCTCGTCATGCTGCGCCTATTCAGGCTGCAGATATTCCTATTCGTCCATTCCAGAAAATGGCGATAGACATCATTGGTCCATTCAAGATCAAATCTGCTAGAGGACATCAGTTTATCTTAACGTGTGTAGACATGTGCACACGTTGGCCAGAGGCTATCCCTCTAAAGAGCATTACTACCACTGACATTGCAGATGCTCTTTGGCTTATATTTTCTCGGCTGGGATTCCCCGGAGAAATATTATCAGATCATGGCACCCAACTGATATCGGATACCATGTCTCAAGTAATGTCTACTCTACAGATAGAGAGATCTTTGAGTAGCATCTATCATCCTATGTCCAATGGGATGGTCGAGCGACTAAATAGAACACTTAAGAACTTATTAGGGAAGATAACTGAGGATCATCCTCAGGATTGGGATAGGGTTTTACCCGCGGCCCTCTTCGCGTACAGAGAGGTCCCCAATGAACATACAGGGTTTTCGCCCTTTGAACTTGTCTTTGGCGCGCGACCGCGCGCGGCCCAATGTCTTTGCTGCATGATCTTATAACAGCTGACAATATTGACGATGACACAAAATCTTCTTACGAGTATGTCATCGCGCTGAGACAAAAGATTATCGAAGCATGCAAATTGGCAACGTCCTCTTCTGAGTTTGCTAAGCAGAAGGCAAGACAATTTGCTAATAAGAAGAGAACTTTACGACAACTTTGTCCTGGTGACAAAGCATTTGTTTTGCTACCTTGTCGTGAAAATAGACTCCTTATTAGTTGGAAAGGTCCGTACGATATAATATCGAAAATTTCAGATGTTGACTACATCGTCGATATTAACGGGAAGCATAAAACCTTCCACATCAATATGCTTACGGAGTTCCATGAACGTCCTGACTATCTACAGCCTATTTTCCAGGCAACGGACGATTCTCATGTCAAACATGGTCATTACTCATCACTGTCTGTAATACAGGATGAGGAAACAAGTTTTTCGGATGTTAATCTCCCGCTTCCAATGATCCCACTTCATTCTAGTGAATCATGGAAAGACGTTACAGTTTCTCCTGATTTGTCTCTCTAGGAGAACGGCGACAAGTTTCGTCTATGTTACAAACATTTCAGGATGTCCTCACTGACATCCCTGGACAAACTCATGTCATTGAGCATGACATTGTTCTAACTGAACATACTCCAATTAGGGTTAGGCCTTATCCTATCCCTATACATTTCCAAACACAGGTTGAAAAGGAGTTGGATGAAATGATAGATTTACAAATAATCGAACCATCCACTTCTGCATATTCTTCGCCGATGGTTATTGTTCGAAAAAAAGACAATAACATACGTCTTTGCGTTGACTATCGCAAATTGAATCAAGTTACGAAGTTCGATGCTGAACCTATGCCTTTACTAGAAGAGTTACTTACTCGTCTTTCTAAATCGCATTTTTTCACTAAACTTGATTTGTCTAAAGGATATTGGCAAGTTCCATTATCCGAACGCGCCAAACCTCTTACCGCTTTCTCTACTCCCAGAGGCCTTTTCCAATGGAATTTTATGCCTTTCGGCCTTATGAACGCACCAGCTACATTTGTACGCATGATGCGTCGAATCCTATCGTATCGGTCAGATGTCATTGCTTATCTAGACGACATCTGTCTTTTCAGCGATACTTGGGAAGATCACTATTCAGGATTAGTTGAATTATTATCAACTCTGCGTGAGTATAACCTGACAGCAAAACCATCTAAAGCTTGTATTGGCTTTAGCGAAATTGCTTTCTTAGGCCATCGAGTAGGTCACGGTTTCTTGAAGACAGAAGACCATAATATCACTAAGATACTTAACATCTCTATCCCTAGGACTAAAAAGCAAGTGCGAAGTCTTTTAGGTCTCATACAATTTTATGGACGTTTCATTCCGAATCTGTCCTCTATCATGGCACCTCTCTCTACACTATTAAAGAAAGGGTCGCCTAACATGGTTCACTGGTCTCATGAATGCCAATCTTCACTAGAGAAGATCAAAACTATGTTTTCATCACCACCTATTTTAGTGTTACCTACAACAGATAAGACATTTGTTCTTCGTAGTGACGCTTCATCCACTGGGATTGGAGCGGCACTAATGCAAGAGTACTCTGGAACTCTGCATCCTGTAATGTACATATCCAGAAAACTTAATGCTGCAGAAAGGAATTACTCGGTTTTAGACCGTGAATTATTGGCAATGGTTTGGTCAATTCTCAAACTCCAAAGATTCCTTCTGGGCGCGCATTTCGTAGTGGAAACTGACCAAAAAGCTCTTACGGCTATCCAAAGTAAAAACTTGAAGAGCTCGAGATCAACTCGATACGCAATCGCTCTTCAACCTTTTCATTTTTCGGTACGAGCTATCCGTGGTTCAGAAAATGTGATGGCGGACATTCTGTCCAGATGCCCACATGATGCCACTTAACTGTTAAATATTGGATCTTTTTAATATGTATAACTTTACAACAGTTATTTTTTGTTTCTTTACTAAGATACACATTTGTAATTTAATAATAGAATGATGGTATCGCTACTTAGCGGTTTATTGATGTTAATTCACCGCTGTTCTTTGATGATTGTTTCTTCATAAATCATAAATTTAAGATTGTAGTGTGAATTTTTGGTATGCATTGTATAATTACCAGAATTGTATTATACGTACATCACACCTTCCTGGAAACATTTATTCGTAGGGAAACAATTTCTCTCAGATTTTGAGATATATATTCTCACCAGTCATATTAGGAATTATAGTTATTCCTGATATTTTCATCTGCGCAGTATTCTTGCGTTGTGAGCCTATTCTACGGTGCTCCTAGATGTATTTAAAAAAAAAAAATTTTATTTTTTTTTTTTCCCGGGAGGTGTGGTAAGACTGTAAAGGGCAATTTTTACTATCTTGCAATATAATACATTTATATTCTTATGTTCGCAAATATTTTGTAAGCAAAGTATTTCCTTTTTAAGTGCTTAAGGAGAAGTCATTTTTGGGTTGCTTCCCTTGAAAATAGTTCTGTCATCTTCGATCGGACTCCGCAGACGACTCTAGGCCTACTGCGATTTATTCTGTGGCTGGGTAGGAATAGATTGTTCTTGCTTCAGTATATCTATGGCCTGAATTTATACGTAGTGTTTGTATGAGTAGGACGAGTCTGTCTTATATATGGATATCTTTGCATTTCTAAGTCGAACTAATTTGGTTGTCGCTAGAAAAGGTCAAAGGCTATGCAGCGGAAGTATCGCTAGCAAAGGGTGTGATCCATGGCTGTCATCCTGTGAGGATGCCGAGTTTTGTTGTAGCAGGCTTTTTGCCGAAATAGTGATCTATATATGGATGGGGAAAAGTGATAATCATTTAGACATGTTGTATGTACTTTACCCCAGTGTTTATTCTCTTTTGCCAAGGAATGGCAAAGTTATATTTCGCATAAAAAGGTAAAACCACAATTTATTATGAACTTGGGCTTCGCCATCGTTGTTGATAAGCAGATGCACAGTGGTACTTTTAAAAAGAATATCCATTCAAAGGAAGAAGACATTCCTATGTATCAGCACTGGATTGTATGATATTATTCAATTACCTCTATGAGAGAACCTATGAAGAAATGAGGACATTTAATGAATGACTAATTTTGGTCTATATTCTATAGTGAGTGAAGCTCACGAGAGAGAGAACAGCCATGTTGAAATTCATATACTTTGTATTTATCGAGTGAGAAAAAGGGATGCCTGTACTATCGCTCGATGAACCAAGAGATCACTGCTACATGTGAGAACCCATGTCCGGGATTCCTATATTATGAAATATATCTATATTGAACTTTACGTGAAGGAATATTCGCTAGACGAGGTTAGGTCTAGGAGCCTTCCTATGTAGGCTATTGGTTATGGTCTGACGTGCCCAGTCAGTAAAGCCAGATGATTTACATGATGGAACGCTGAATGCTTATTTACGAATGCTCCATTATGATATTTGCCAAGCATGAATGCTAACTTAAGATGATATTCCTGTGATCAACATTATGCTGTCTATGTCGACATTTGTTCCTGTAACCATACACGTACTGTCCAAGTGTGCGTCCCATTAAATGTTAAAAAAAGACCACCGTAGTTCCAGTACTTCTTGAATTCGAACAGTGTGAGTATGAGTGATGTACTACCAACCTGTCAACTCTATCGAATCATTCTACCATTCGCGTACTGACATTCAGATACACACTCATTGTTTACACTCACATTCTTGTCGGAGCCTCATCACGTTCCAGGACAAGATGACCTGTATGACCAAAACTGTGCTGGGTTTGATGAGTTGACAATCGTTACACTTTACTACACCAGTCCCAACATCTACATTTATCCACTGGTGGACATTCACATCATTTAGCAAATAAAGCATGATTCAACAACTAGTAGCCAGTATGAGTTAACAACTACACACAAAGAAAGAGTTTTAACACACTCCCGTAGTCTAGCACTTGGCAAAATGTTGCCAAGAAACTCAGAACTTTTCAATATACAAGATATTTTCTAGCATGAGTGATCTGTCTACTGCAGATTTTGGAGGACTCAATGAAATCAAGTTTAAAATTCTCGTTAATATCTGAAAATCAGACAAAGGATCCCACGTTATTGCGAAACCCTGAAATAGTCTCCCCTTCTCCCGTCTTTCTCTCTACCTCTCTTAACACTTAGCTTAGACGCTCGCCATAACTGCCAAAATGCATCTTAACACCTTCCTACAACTATGGCCATCTCTGATTGCTGCATGAGTGTCATATCACACTTATCGCCGAGAAACTAGCCTAAAGAAACGCCCGTGTCAGATGAAAATGTAGACAAATGTCTGCATCTATGTCTGACTAGATGACTTATCACACATTTCGTCTACCTGCAGCTACTGACATCTGATGCAATAAATGCGTTTCCAGTGTGAGAAACGAAATGGCGAAGTCAGAATGGGAAAAAGAATATTTGTCGCAAACTAACGAATGCGAAAAAATAGGAAAAGGATAAAAGAGCGATAATACAGTAGAGGACACGGGTATAAAAAGAAAAGAATATAGAAAATTTATTGATCATAAATCTCTATGCGACACTGTTCGAGGGAGTAGTGTTAGATAGTTTTGATGTTTCTGAGGGAAAAACTGCTCCTTGGAGTTGTGTTCTTTTCTGTTTAAAATAAAAAATAAAAAAAATGGAACACACAAATAACTTATGAGTAGGCCTAAGCTCCTAAGCTATGTAAATTTACCAACTCAAAGTTCTAAACGCAAGAATAATATAGTCAAACAATATTTAACTAGAACAAAAGTTAATATATAGTAATTGGGAGGGTGAAGGTATGATGATATCCTTATAACATTTATGATAAGTGAAAATCTATTAAATATCTAACTGGAAACATCAGGCCTTTACACACACCCCCTCCCCATCTTTACTATTTTTGTTTGATTTTTTGGTTGGGTTTGTTTTGTTTTATCGTTTCTGTTTGTTTCGATTAAAAAAAAAAATTATTTAATTATGTTTTAAATTTTAAATAACATAGGTCTATGCACAAAATTGGTAATTTTCATTTGTCCTAATTACAGTGATTTGACAGATGTGATGCCACTTTCATGTATCAGCAGTTATTCATGTTATCTGGAATTGAAAACATGTAGGCCTAGGCATATCCTAATTATAACCCTGCAGAGGAGAACGGGATATGTCTCTTTATCATAAATATAATAAAAAAGCATTCAAAATATATTTATTTCCAAAAAATGTGGTGAAATAAACAGTGGGACATGGTCTGATAACAGGGTAGGCTATAGGATATGGAACCGCCACCAATTTCTATTCCTGGCCATCTTAAACTAGGCCAAACATATTCGCATAAGCAGTTTGTAAACCAAGAAATTTCATTCAAACACTAATTTTGGCCATGGTTAAAAATAAAACTGTAAATAGGCCTACATTGTAAATTACAGACGCAAGTGCAGTAGGCCTATCTATAAACTGCACTTATGTAAATATGTTTTATAAATGAGATAAATGAATTTATTACTTTTTGTTTAAAAATTAATGAAAAAAATGTCCCGTTTAACCTCTAATGGGTTATAATTAGGATATATATTGTTTTCATTTCCAAATAATATGAACAACTGCCGACATGAGAAAGTGGCATATTTAACAAATTATCGTAAATAGGGACAATAACAATTAGGCCTATGCTTAGCCTACACGTTAAAATAAAATATAAAAATCAAGAAGAAACTCTGAACAAGAATAATAAAGTGGAGGGGTGTAAAGGCCTGGTGGTTCCAGTTATACGAGGGAAGGTCAAAAAGTAATGCCTCCTATTTTTTATGTATGTAAATACTGCATCGGTGTGCAATTTGTAAATTTAGCAGGATTCCTCAAACACTCTTCTGCACTGTATAGCATTACGAACCTGTTTTAGTAACAGGTGGCACCACTGTAACAGTTTAAAAATGGCTGCCAAAGACATTCAGTTAAAACAACGTTATGTCATAGAATTCCTCAATGCTGAAGGTGAGACCCCAATTCGCATCCACGAATGTTTGAAGAATGTTTATGGAGATTCAACAGTGGATGTTAGCACTGTCCAACGTTGGGTACATCGTTGTGACGAAGCTGAAGTAGGTCAATCCTCAATGGCTGACGCAAAGCGGACTGGACGTCCGTCTACCGCAGTGACTCCACACAACATTCATCGAGTTGATGGCATCATTCGTGGTGACCGTCGGGTAACACTGGATGAACTTTCTTCCATGTTGTCCATTAGTAAAGGCAGTGTCCAGAACATCATTAAAGACCTGGGTTATTCAAACGTTTGTGCATGGTGGGTACCCAGAATGTTGACAGACAGACATAAAGAAACAAGGAAAACCATAGCCATCAACCTCCTGCACCATTACGAAACTGAAGGAGAAGAGTTTTTATCAAATATTGTGACAGGTGATGAGACTTGGGTTCATTTTTTTAAACCATAATCCAAGAGGCAGTCAATGGAATGGCATCACACAACATCGCTGACAAGAAAGAAGTTCAAAAGTTCACCATCTGTAGGGAAAGTTATGGCCTCCGTGTTTTGGGATGAGAAGGGTGTGATTCTTCTCGACTTCTTGGAACAGGGAAACACGGTGAATGCAGACCGTTACATTGAAACTTTGAAGAAGCTTAGAGGTCGTCTTCGGCGACTTTACCCATTAAAAGATCAGAGAACTGCACTATTGTTGCACGATAATGCCATGCCACACACCGCTAAACGCACCATTGATGCGATTGCAGAATTTGGCTGGACATTATTACCACATCCCCCTTACAGTCCCGATCTTGCACCTTCTGACTTCCATCTGTTTGGACCACTGAAAGAAGATCTTCACGGACATCACTTTGAGGACACCGAGACCCTTAAACAGTTCTGTAGGAAAAAGGACACAAATTTTTACCCTGCGGGGATACATGCCTTTGTGAGAAGATGGAAAAAACTGTAACAAATAACGGAGACTACATTGAGAAATAAATTTTTGAAGTTCAGACTTGGGGCTACATTTCAATGTGAATTGTATCTGTTTTCTTGCCTATTGAATGAAATTAAAAATTACGAGGCGTTACTTTTTGACCGTCCCTCGTATAACTGACTTTAACATATACCTGTCACAAAAAGTAGGGGATATTTTAAGATGGTATGTATTATTTTACAAAAGAGTGGATTTCATAATTTAATGGTTGTATGGACATATCGAGCACACTCTTCTCCACTCTCACGTGCAATATTATGTTGACCTGGTGACTCGTGATGAGTAAGCCAGTCCCAAGAACAGAGGTGGGGCCCATCCGTAAAGTTCACACATTATTCTTTTTCACAAAAATGCGTGTATCTCAGGTTTGATGAACACTACTCACCATGGACAGGTATAAAAAGACTCTGCAACAGATAAAATTTGTTTTCTTCATCATAGAATGTTTGACAGAACAGCAGAGATGGATAAGCATAGGCATGTTGCAAAACGGAAGTTGGCAAGTGGATGTTGCTTGGAACCTCAATGTTTCACAGCCAGTGGTCAGTACACTGTGGAACAGGTATCAAAATTTCCGCACAATGGCTGATCTGCCTCTGACTGGCCGCCCAAGAGTCACTACACGCCGCCAAGATCAACTTCTTGTTACTCAGGCCCTCAGAACTCGGACTCTAAATGCTACTCAACTTCAGCAACACCTTCAACAGACCACTGGGATCCGGGTCTCAACTCAGACAGTATGAAACCATTTGCACCAAGTGCAACTTGCCTCACGCAGACTTTTTGTAGCTTTGCCCATGTCACCACAACACAGGCGAGCAAGAATGGATTGGTGCCAACATCATCATCGGTAGACCAATCAACAGTGGGCATCAGTGATGTTTTCTGATGAGCCCCGTTTCGTTTTGGATTTTCAATAGACGCGTCCAACAACGTCCAGCTGCTCCAAAGACTCTTCAGCAGTTAGCCCAGGCCCTTCAGCAGGAGTGGCAGAGAAATCCTCAAGACAACATCAGAAGGCTTATTTGCAGTATGAGATGTCGGTGCAATGCATGTTTAGCGACAAACAGGGGCCCTACACGTTTTTAGAAATATTTGAATATTTTTGTGAAAATGAAGTACCTACCCTGCCTTGGTGCCAGTGAGACTAAAATCATGTGAGTAAAGCCATAACACCTCTTATACCACAAATATCTTGTTATGATGCTCAAGTTTACTTGTACAAAGGAATAAATGAACTAATTTGAAATATACTGTCTTTGGATAACTTTTAAATTCAATATCCCCTACTTTTTGTGACAGGTATATATTTAATTGACTTTCATCTGTTAAAAGTCATATGCATTGTAAGAACAGCATCAGACCTTCACATTCCCAGCCACTAGAATTTATTACCTACCTCAGTTGAAATGAACGATTTAATATAGACTTACCATAATATTTTTTTCTCAAACCGGGACAATTTCGAGAGTTTGCTCGAAACAGAAAGTGAGCGCCTTCTATGCGATTTTAGAAAGAGAGAAGTATATTCAGCTAAGTACTTATGATTCAAAAAGGCTAAGTAATGGAGTGGTTAACAAAAAACAACAATTATGTAGTAATAATTTTTAATTTCTCTTAATTGAACATAACTTATTATTAAAAAGTTATTAATATTTATCACTAATGTGAATTTTCTTTAAAAAATCTTTGTTATTTTTAATCGCGTCGAAAAATTCACTACAATTTAGTTTACAATTAACTTTGCAGCGCAATAACACTTTTACAGTTGATTCAGCCATTCTACCTCTTTCTTCTGACCATATGTTATTCACTATTGAGAATATTCTTTCAACAGGTGCAGATGTGCCTGGCAGGCTGAAAATGTATTCTATAATTTGGACAAGATTGGGCAATGAAATGTTCTTTTCTTTGAAATGACTGAATAGTTGTGTTCATTTTTCTTTGCAACTTGCATTTTTTCAAATGTCATAGTTTGCAGACCAAAAACCTTTTGCAATCACCACTTCATCAAACAGTTCATTCAAGTTTATTGTACTATTTGCAAGAGTTTCAATAATTTTTTCACCATATGCTTCAATTTCAGACCATGTTAATTCATTGTTGTTTATCCAAATAAAAGATTCTGCTCCACCAAAACTGTTTTCCCATAGCTCAATGTAAGAAAGACATCTGTCATAACATTTTGTAAACTCTTGTAGGACTGTATTAATATTAATATTTCCATTATTTTCCAGTATTCTAAAAAGCTTTTTTGCTTCTTGATGTATAAATTTATTATCACGCCTTTCCCCAAGATTTTTTTTCACTTTTCTAAGTTCACTGACAATATCAGTTGCACTTGCTTTTGTACTTTCCATAATCAAGGTAGATTTGTTAACAATGTGAGTTGCCCTTGCACAAACCACAAATACATTTCACCACAATCACTATCAAAGAACTGTTTTAGCAACACTGGACAGTGTTCTTGTGAAATAAAATATGATTTCAGTCCCTCATAGATTTCAAGTATTCTGTCGATAGCTGGAAGTAGCGAAAGAAAACGGGTGTTGCATGTTGAAGAACCTTTTTATACTCGACATCTACAAACTCACAGAACTCTTTTAGTTGAGTTACTCAAACCGTATAAATGTGGAAATATTTATAAATTTTGACCACTAAAGCTTCTATTTCAATAGGTAGAAAATCAACTGCAGTTTGAAGACAGTTGTGAATGATGTGAGCACCGCAACCAATGCCCACAATATTTCTTCCTAGTTCCTTCTTCACTCGACTGTAAATACTGTTTTCTCCTCTCCGTTTTACACCTCCAAAATTGGTATTGCAGTTATCTCCACAAAATCCAACATTTTTTTGTTGTTGTTATATTATGGTTTTTGATAACTGACATTAAATAGTTTGTCAATATTTCTGCAGTTTCACCGGGAACTGATTGAAAGTCTAAAAGTTTAACTTTTACTCCACAATCTGGTACAAAATACCGCACAACAAATGGCACAGTTTTAATTTCTTTCCTGTTGGAAGCATCAATTGATATTGTTACAAAATTTGTTTTGTTTAAATCTTCACAAAGTTGCTGAAACAACAGTGGCTCAATCACATTAACAATGACAGCTTCACATTTTGTTCTGGCTAGTCTAAACTTTGTTTAAAAAAACTTTGATATCAATTTAGATGAACAATCGGCAGACTTGAAGCTGAGATTGTGAATAGCAACATGAAATGCAAAAGTTGCTTCTTTAGCAGCTATTAAAAATTAGTTGTCACATGGATCGGCACTTTTAAAATATGACAATATTTTTTGAGGAAGTTCCTGCTGCTGCTAGACTAGCCTTATGTCTCGCACATTTCAAGTGATTTTTGATGTCCGAACGCCCACCATGAGCCACCGAAAATTCTGAAGAACACTGTTCGCATTTCACTTTGTCAATATGACCACAAACATTTTTCAAAAACGGATAATCCTTTGTTAATTCATCCGTAAATACACAGTTTCTTTTTGGCATTTTGGGGGGTTAAATTAATTTTATGTACAGTACAAAATAATCGCAAACAACACGCCGAAAACAAACACCGACTCGATCTGAGTCGCAATCTGATAGAACTCAACTAATATTGCGCATGTGTGGTGGCTGCGCAACTGACTTGCGACGCTGTGTACTAGGCCAGTGTTAAAGTCGGGTTTTCGTGTTGCCTAATTGCCATTTTCCGAGGCTGCACTTTTTGACTTCATGTATATTTGGCACTTTTTAATTGTTTTCCAAATAACCGGGACAAAATGACAAACTGGCCGGGATGCCCGGACCATACCTTCAAACTGGGACAGTCCCGGTCAAACCGGGACATATGGTAAGCCTAATTTAATACAACTTGAATGCGTAGAGAACAAGTTAGTAACAGACGCAAGCGCTAAAAATAAATCTGCGTTCACATCATTAACGCAAATCGCCGAAAACACAAATCGCCAAAAACATCTGGAAATGGGTTTAGTGCGCAAAGGGAAGTAAAAGTTATACGGTAACTGAAGTTTAACAAAAAATACCACCAATAACTGAAAAATGGACAACTTTCGATTTTTTAATTATTTTCCAGGTCCGATGCGGGAAATTCAAGGCTTTTAGCCATTTTTCCAGGTTTTTCAAGGTTTTTCCAGGTCGCTACAAACCCTGTAACTGGTAAACTTTCTGTGCCGTTTGCTTGGTCAGTTCATGAACATGTGAGTTCCAATTTAGATGCTGGTCAATGACTATTCCTAAAGTTTTATGTTCATTAACGTTTTCAATTGGTGAGGTACCAATATAGATTTGAAGTGTTGTTTTCTCTAAATTTTGTAATTTTTTGTCTTGTTGATATTAACATGCACTTTGTTTTAATTATATTAATTAGCATGCGATTTCCGATGCTACACTTAATCAGATTGTCTGTATCTTTTTGTAACGATAGTTCGAGTGTGTTGCAACTTGTATCACTCGTGAAGACAGTACAGTCATCAGCAAATAGGTCACAGGATGCATGCTCGACGTGTAGTGGAAGGTCATTAATGTATATGGCAAAAAGTAGAGGCCCAAGAATAGAGCCCTGAGGAACGCCAGTATTTATTATGGTTGGGTTTGAGCAAGAGTTATTGTAAGAAACTACATGTTTTCTGTCTGACAGGAATGATTTAATTATCTTCACTAGCTGAAGGTTTACTTTTGATGTTTCTAGTTTTCTAATTAAAATAGCGTGATCTATCATATCAAATGCTTTTTTAAAGTCTACAAAAACTGCCCCACATATGTTATCATTATTAATATTTAAGTGCCAGTTGTCAATCATCTTAGTTAGAGTTGTGTGACATGAATGTTTAGGTCTAAACCCCGAGTGACTATCAATTAGCAAGCTGTTGTTAACTAGGTGTTGTAGTGTTATTTTATGTATGTGTTTTTCTAGTGGTTTGGATAGCGATGATATTAAGGAGATTGGCCTATAGTTACCAAGGTTATTATTGTCGGAAGAGCCAGGTTTTAAGAGAGGATATACCTTAGCGACTTTAAAAAGCCACGGAAAGTAACTCCGTGCGATACATTGATTGTATATGTATGGAGTCGCATAATGCAGTATTCGACTACTGACTCCGTCAAGTCCTGATCTTTAAGTCCTAGAAGATATTTATACACTTCATTAACTGTCATAAACGGAATGTTTATGTTGGATGGTATTGTGTTGGTGCATTTGTTCTCACAAAATACTGACAGCCTGCCTAAGTCACAAGGTGAATTTGGTATTGTAGATTTAAGACTGTTTATTTCTGCCTGAAGGTAATTGCTGAAGTCTGTGCAAGTAAATGAAGTATTAGGGGTTGACAAGACTAACAGATTTCGCTTGTTCACTAAGGTTTTGATTGCTTTCCATATATCTTTACTGTTTGTTTTGTTCTGAACCAAATTTTTAAAGTAATTTTTTTTTCTCTACGAATTAAATATTGCACGTTGTTCCTCTGTGCTCTGTATATGTTAACGTCCTTGTTTTTGTGAGCTTGATCTCATTGCCTCATGGCATCTAGCACTGCTTGTGTGATCCAAGGAGATTTGACCTGTCGTTTCTTTAGTTGGTGCGTGGTTATCAAACACACAAAGAAAGATATGTGTCCAATGGGCAATGGCGTCATCGGGATCAGAAAGCTGGTAAACACTGGCAAGAGGTGCAGTTCGCAAATCATGTAAAAATTGTTCATGGTTGAAATTTTTAAAACTTCTAAATTTAATACTGATATGTTTATTTCTTGGAGCTTTATATTTATTCTTTGACCACGTGCAACATATAGGATAGTGGTCACTCATCGCGACAGTAGGAACAGAGCATTCTATAATGTTTTCTATACGGGTGACGTAGATGTGGTCAATTGTTGTGGATAATGCATTTGTTACCCTGGTAGGCTGGATGACTATTTGTTTTAGGTTGTAAGATAGTATGATGTTTTCCCACGTTTGGTTTATGTTGTGCATGTCGATGTTGAAATCGCCTAGAAGAATAATTTCTTTGGCAGTGGTAAATACTTTATCCATCATAGTGGTGAAATCTTCATACCAGATGGCTCCTGCAATGGGATTTCTATAAAGATACCCGACTATAAATTGTCCCTGAGTCGGTAGTTTTATTTCTAACCATATGCACTCAGTCTCTGCTGTCTCTAAATCCCTTCTGCGGCAATAACTAATAGAAGTGGAAATATATACTACTATACCTGTTTCTAGCTTTCTACTTGAGTCTCGCCGAACTGTTTTAAAGCCATTTAGGGCAGAGGCAGAGGTAGACCAAGAAGCACATGGAGAAGAGAGCTGGAAACAGAGGTGAAAATGATGAGGAGAACGTGGAAAGAACTTGAGATGATGGCACATGACAGGAGGACTTGGCAGGTGTTTGTTGAAGGATTATGCTTCTTTGGGAGTGAAGGGTTATGAATGAATGAATAAGAAACAGTGGCCTGGATACCTATTAGCTCTTAGACTACTCAGAGAATTCTCAACCTGCTAAGAGACAGTTAATTTCCAGTTTCCCTATAAATATGCCAGTGATTCTCACTCTGTTCTTTTCTTCCTGTAAAACTAATATTTAACATTTTCTGCAGTTTTTACTGGAGCCAACCTTCAGTGAGATCATCTGCAATTTTTGTAGTTATTCCTATGTTCACTTATTCTATCAGTTCATCTTCCATTATAATCTGCCACTATGGGCAACAATCTAAGTAGTTTCAGGGGTTCTATATGAAGACAAAAGATGAGGTCAACTGATTCAAAAATGGCACAGCTTAAGATGTGACTAAGGGCTTGCAATCTCATCAGGTAAAACAGCCCACTTGAGAATTCATCTCATCAGCTTTGCGCAGGTGTGCCAGTGTCTGTCCCTGGTTGTGGTGTGCAGCGAAACAAACAGAATAATTTGTCTTCTCTTTGGTTACTACTTTCACAATTGCCTCCACGGCTGGCGGAGTTGTGGATTTTAAAGCTGCTACCAAAGTGAAATGGGTTCATTTTTGATACAAGACAACAGGAGGCTGAGACACCTGGGAGTCATGGCCCAAGTGCCCCCCCCCCCAGAGTGTAAAGGAGTATAGGGCTGAAACACTTGTCGAACGGGGGGAGTCTTCTGATGATCAGATTGCCTCCTGTTGTGTAGCTCTGTATAGAGTTTCCTATCATCACCACAAATGCTGTGATAGCCCCATGCTTCTTAAGAAGTATAGAAGGTACAATCCTTCATTCGTGAGGAAATAAATGTATGAAACACTCTGTTACTGATAGTTGTAAAACAGGTTCTGCACTTAGTTACCCCTTTCCACAGCCCATGTCTCCAGACAACAGCTAGACTGGTAGCATGTGCATACTGACTTATTGAATGTGTTACTTGTCACAGCGTTATTTCGCAGTGCATTTAATGTCTTGTGTTTGTTGAAAAGCCAGCTGGGAGAGGCTGAGGTTAGCCTAACTGGTGGGTCATGTGACTACCGGAAGTCGGGGAAAAAGGTGTAAAATTAGTCAGTGAGAAGTGTCTCTTGTCCAGGAAGGACGTTTTTCCCTTATGCCAGCAAGATCACTGTGTGGTCTATATTGTAACACTGTTAACTGAGTGCCTGCCATGTTTTCAGACCTTGGGGATAATTACGTTGTTAAGTCTAGAGCAGTAAAGGGCCTAGACCATAGTGTAGAAGGCTGTAGTTTGATAAGATGTCAATGATTTTGAGTGTCATAGATTTGCCGCGTTTGTACCTTCACGTATGGAGGTGATAGTTTAAGCCGCTATGGCAGGTCTACAGTGGTTTTCTCATTATTGTATTTGATGCATTACTATGGCCGTTTGAGGCCTTATTGTGTATGTATATTTATTAAAGGGAAGTACCTGTTAAAGGTGTTCAATACTTGTGTCAGCCATTGTTGTGTGGTCATACCCTTAGGAGGGCAAGCCTATAGTTATTATAAACCCACACAGCAGCAGTGTAACCCATGGAGTGTTCTCCATAATACGTGGTTACTGACACTACTATTCCCACTTTAACTACAGGTCATGCTAGATTGCAGACATGATGTCAGAATCAATATTTTGTATGTGGTAGTTTAAGCTATAAGATCTCTTAATGCTTGATTTCACCATGATTACTTTTTAAACCCTCCTCCAATAAATTAGCTATAGAAGAAAACAGTGTTACAGAATGATCCAGAAGGAGATAGATCCACAGGGTGGCAAACATCTTGAAGTAACACAATAAAAACAGCACACGAGTCTACATTATATACACCAGCATTCAGCCTCAACTGAGGTGTTTCACTGCTTTTAAAAAAAGCTTATTTACATGCGTACCTTCATTTCTCCATGTATCTGAGAGTTTTACTTTATGCTCTCTTAATCTCTTCCTGCTGATGCCTTCAACTGTCTGGGAATTAATGTCTGAATCTTTAGAGAAGCAATTCCAATAACACTCCTGGATGACATGCAAACAAAATCATAGGTTATGTAAAGGATTTTTACAATCACTACCAATCAATACTGTTATCACAAGGTTCAATTTTGAGACTAACAACAAACTGAAGTGTTTGAAGTATGTTTGTATACACAACAAAGACTTCAATAAAAACCTGGAAATAAATTCTCAGTGTCCACAAAGTTGATGTATAAATGTGCCTGATATTCATGATTCTGAGTCTTGCTACCTGATCTGCATATGATTTTGCTGTTCAAAATGTGTTTGTTCTTCCATGAGTTTGTTTATTTAAAGCTTCTTTTACATGGTCTAGCATCACTAAGGTCAGAATTTTGTTTAGCCATTGCCAAGGTTTGTCTTCACAGTTGATGTAAATAATCACGTTGAATTTCTGAAGTAATTTAAATGTAACAAGCTGGCAAGGAAGTGAAACAAAGAAAAACAACACTGGAAAAATGGTGCTATGTTAAGGACATAAGATAGAGAAATGGAGACAGACATGAAATGGATGCGAAGACAAGGAAATAACTGAACAGATGGCATAGGACAGGAAGGCTTGATCTGAATTTGTTGAAAGCCTCTCACTCATTTCCTTTTCTAATTCAATTATAGCTAAATTTAGCTTGACATTTTTGAGGCCCTGTTTAATTTCTTCAATAAGAATGAAACTTTTTTTCTAGTACTAGCACATGGCCTCTACTACATTATGCTCCTGGCCCAGTTTCCACAGATAACAACCATTTTTAAAATTTCCTGTATACCCGTATGCAGCTGATTTCTTTTTCTTATTCTTGCAATCGCATCTTTGATGTTTACACCATCAGACGAGTTCTCATGGTGAATTCAACCTTTGTCTGGAGTTCCTCTTTAGCTCCATACAGCTTTGAATTTAGTGTTGAGTCATTGGGCTAGTATATCTTTCTTAACTGGTCATACAGAGGACAATCCTTAAGAAAATGCTCAGAAGTTTGTTCGTTTAATCCACATGGGCACAGTGGTAAAGCAGACAATCCTAGCTTGTGCATGTGTTTATTCAGTTTGTTATGCCCTGTCCTGAGGCGAAAAATGGTGATCTGTCCTAGCCGGTCAAGAGTGTGGTAGTCATCATTGGGTTGATTCTGTTCTCTTCTGATAGCCTGGATAGCTCTCTTTTTCTCAAAGTATGTGATTTCATTATCTTCTTGTTCACATTCTCCTTCCTTTTTGGTAAGTTTATCTGCCTTTTCATTTTCGCATACACCACAATGGTATGGTACCCACTGAAGTATGGTTCACTTTTTGGCAGCTACCTTCCTTAGTTCATTTCTCAGATGTGAGATTTTACCACCCTTGGAGAACTTGCAGTACAGACAGTGCATCTGTGAGGATGATTACCTGGTGGCAGTCAAAGGTGGTGTTATAAATCGTTTTTGCAGCTTGCTCTAGAGCGTGAACACTAGAGCTGTATAGTTGGAACAGAATTTACCAGTGGGAATATGCCTAGTCTCATAGTGGTTGTCAGGATATGAGATGAAGATATCGGGGCCTCCATTCTTAATGGCATTGGTTGCTGATCCATCCATGTAGGCATGTATCCATGATTGTTCAGGATAGCTTTCTTGGATCATACTCAATGTTGCAGTTCATTTTTGCAGATCACTATACTCATAAAAGAAAATGCCATTTTGAAGTCGGTGTTGGCTGAGAGACGCAAATATCGCAGCTTTGCTGTAAATGGACACAAAGCATCCAACATCCTTTTCAGGACCAATAAAGAAGAAGAAGATATCCAATTGTGAGACCACTGATTGATGTATTAATTTGGAGGTTACTGCTGGCCTGTTCCCATGGTACAGGGTATAGGGTGAGCTTCAGTGGTGTTGTCTTCATGGATAGGTCTTCTTGGTGCTGTCTTTTTCCCTGATGGACAAAGCTGCTACATTTTAGACATACCATTGCCAGATCATCTAGTCTTGCCTTCATTGGCATCATTGGCATACTGTTGTACTTTTCCATCTGGATCATGCTTTATGTGTCTCTTCTATAGGACAATGTCTGTAATCTAGTAGCTTTCTGCATCTCTGATATCAGCATAGTTTTCATGGCTCGGTAGCTGATTTGATTATAACCATTGTTTTTTAATGGGTTTTCACTTAACCAAATGTGCCTTGTGTTGTAAGCAGTGCATGATCATTGAAGAAATTGGGTTGCTCCGATAGAGGTTTCCTTCAAATTATTGTTGTGCAAGCTTTATAAAGAAAATAAAAAGCATTGTGAAGAATGATGTCGGAGCAAGCCAAAGTTGGCCAAGTTGGTAGAAGGACAAGATGTCTATTTTATATGTACTTTATTAATAACGTTCAAGACTGTGAAATCCCAATGTAGGCTGCCCTCTCATTTATCAGTGGGATAATTAGTCAAATTTCAGGCTATGACAATGTAACTGCTGTTTATGAAACTCGACACAATAATGGAAATATGTGCAGTACAAGGAACTAGGGTCATGAAAGAAGGTACCGGATATATGATGTCAGAAGTAATGCCTGAAATGCTTTGAAAATATTTTCTGTTGGATTTATTATGTCAAATTAAACCTTGGACTGTCCTGGCTTGATTTATTCCCTCAATCTATGTTGTGTGAATCTGTATGTCAGCCCATCTTAACAGAATCATAAAATACGAGGGAAGGTCAAAAAGTAATGCCTCCTATTTTTTATGTATGTGAATACTGCATCGGTGTGCAATTTGTAAATTTAGTAGGATTCCTCAAACTTTCTTCTGCACTGTATAGCATTACCAACCTGTTTCAGTAACAGGTGGCACCACTGTAACAGTTTAAAAATGGCTGCCAAAGACGTTCGGTTAAAACAACGTTATGTCATAGAATTGCTCGATGCTGAAGGCGAGACCCCAATTCGCATCCACGAACGTTTGAATAATGTTTATGGAGATTCAACAGTGGATGTTAGCACTGTCCAACGTTGGGTACATCATTGTGACAAAGCTGAAGTAGGTCAGTCCTCAATGGCTGACGCAAAGCGGACTGGCCGTCCGTCTACCGCATTGACTCCACACAACATTCATCGAGTTGATGGCATCATTCGTCGTGACCGTCGGGTAACACTGGATGAACTTTCTTCCATGTTGTCCTTTAGTAAAGACAGTGTCCAGAACATCATTAAAGACCTGGGTTATTCAAAAGTTTGTGCACGGTGGGTACCCAGAATGTTGACAGACAGACAACATCGCCGACAAGAAAGAAGTTCAAAAGTTCACCATCTGTAGGGAAAGTTATGGCCTCCGTGTTTTGGGATGAGAAGGGTGTGATTCTTCTCGACTTCTTGGAACAGGGAAACACGGTGAATGCAGACCGTTACATTGAAACTTTGAAGAAGCTTAGAGGTCGTCTTCGGCAACTTTACCCACTAAAAGATCAGAGAACTGCACTACTGTTGCACGATAATGCCACGCCACACACCGCTAACGCACCATTGATGCGATTGCAGAATTTTGCTGGACATTATTACCACATCCCCCTTACAGTCCCGATCTTGCACCTTCTGACTTTCATCTGTTGGGACCACTGAAAGAAGATCTTTGCGGACATCACTTTGAGGACACCGAGACCCTTAAACGTATCGTACGCCAGTGGTTTAGGAAAAAGGACACACATTTTTACCGTGCAGGGATACACGCCCTTGTGAGAAGATGGACAAAAACTGTAACAAATAACGGAGACTACATTGAGAAATAAATTTTTGAAGTTCAGACTTGGGGCTACATTTCAATGTGAATTTTATCTGTTTTTTTTTGCCTATTGAATGAAATTAAAAATTACAAGGCATTACTTTTTGACCGTCCCTCGTATAAGCTGTCAGGGTTACACAACACCTTGCATATTGTTAGAAACCTTGTGTTTCCTGTTATCATATGGTGTGTTCTTGCATACTACATGTTTGCCATCTCTAACTTTTTTCTTTGCCTTGTCACTACTTCCACTTTTTTTCACTACTAACTTTCCCACGGGCTTCAAACGCAAAGCTTTCTCATGAGATCTGCACTGGGCATAGCCACACCACATTGATTATAGAATGTGCACATAATTTTCTTTATTGTGCACTTGTGGTGTGTATAGTTGTATGAAATTTTTACCAATCAGCCATTTAAGTTAACTAATATGATATTGCTTAAAATCTCTTTTAAGTTCTTGCTCTTTCAGCAACTAAAATTTAACTGATCCTTCTTTTCTTTTTATTTCATTCAGAATAAATTATTATGTGGCTTCCTCTTCTTCTTTGATCCTCAGCCGCTGACCGTCAAAGCATTAGGCCTGGTGGCATCTTGTAGGGCAACAACAAATTGATTCCACTTTGCTCGGCCGGTGGCCATCCTTCGTACAGTGCCCCAACTCTTGTTCATTCTTTGCATCTCAGCCTCCACAGTCCTCCGCCAAGTTGTTTTTGGTCTGCCTCTCTTTCATTTTCCTTCTGGGGTCCATAGCATAGCTGTTCTTGTGATGCCATCAGGGTATCTTCTGAGGACATGGCCAACCCAGCTCCAGTGTCTGCCAGCTATGATGGTGTGCATGTCCTCTTGCTTGCTCAGAGTAAGCCGTTCTTGGTTGGTGATGGTATTCGGCCAAAAGATTCGGTGACATTTTCTTAGGCATGCTCTTCTGTCCCATAACCGTAATCAGATGCAGGACAAATTGAAAACACTTGATGAGAGGTCACAGCAATTGGGTCTGAAAATACACAGGGAAAAGACAAAAATAATGAGAATAAATGCAGGTAATGATAACAGGGTTGAACTTGAAAAAACACCAATACAAGATGTAGAATTGTACACATATCTTGGCAGTAATATAGACAAAGTTGGAGGGACAGACAGCGATATCAAAATAAGAATACAAAAGACAAGAGGAGCTTTCATTGCATTGGGAAATCTATGGAGATCAAGAGAAATCGGATCCAACACGAAAATAAGAATCTTCAACTCAAATGTGAAGTCAGTCCTATTGTATGTCTCTGAGACATGGAGAACAACAAAGACAACAACCAAAAAGCTACAGACTTTCATAAATGGGTGCTTGCGTAGAATAGAGGGATTAAAATGGTATGACAAGGTTACCAACGTGGAACTGATGACAAGAACTAGACAAGTGCCAGTGGAACAAGAGATGAGAAGAAGATGATGGCGATGGATAGGACACAGACTGAGGAAACCTGTTGATAGCATTACAAGGCAGTCCTTGTTCTGGAACCCCCAGGGAAAGAGAGGCAGAGGTAGACCAAGAAGCACATGGAGAAGAGAGCTGGAAACAGAGGTGAAAATGATGAGGCGAACGTGGAAAGAACTTGAGATGATGGCATGTGACAGGAGGACTTGGCATGTGTTTGTTGAAGGCATATGCTCCTTTGGGAGTGGAGGGTTATGATGATGATGTTGTGAGAACAGATGACAATTTCGATGTTTCCTTCTCTGTAACTCTCCAGCATTCCACACCATAGAGAAGCACAGAAAGCACACAGCTCTGATATAATCCTAATTTTGTGCTTGTCCTGTACTGAGAGGACTTCCAGATGTTGTTTAGACTAAAAAAGTCTGTTCTTGCTTTGTTCATTCTGTTGTTGATGTCTTTGCTTGCTCCGCCGTCTGGTGTTACTATGCATCCTAATTATGTGAAGGTGTCTGTCTGTACCAGTTGCTGATTCCTTACTGATATGGGCTCAGGGTTGCTCACACTGAGTGTCATGACCTCTGACTTCTTTAGATTAATGTTCAAGCCCACCTGCTGGCTATACTTATTAAGTCTTTCTGTTTTTTCCTGGATGTGTTGATGTGAATGTGCTAGAAGTGCAATGTCATCTGCATATTCCAAATCTTCAAATGTAGAAAATGTAGTCCATCTTATTCCTCTTGGACTGCCCTCTGTTGTCTGGCGCATCACCCAGTCTATGACTGTTAAAAATAGAGTGGTTGATAAGGGGCATCCCTGTCATACTCCTGTCTTCACCTCAAAGGTTAGGTTGCTCTGCCCAATGCTACACGTAAAGTTGGCGTAGAGGCTTTTTATAATTGACACTATGCAGCTTGGAATTCCATAAGCCCTCAGTATTTTCCATAAACTGTCATTATCTTCTTCTTCGATCCTTAACCACCGACCGTCAAAGCAGTCAGTGGCCATCACGCCTAGTGGCGTCTTGTAGGGCAACAACAAATTGATTCCACTTTGCACGGTCGGTGGCCATCCTTCGTACAGTGCCCCAACTCTGGTTCATTCTTTGCATCTCAGCCTCCACAGTCCTCCGCCAAGTTGTTTTTGGTCGGCCTCTCTTTCGCTTTCCTTCAGGGGTACAAAGCATAGCTGTTCTTGTGATGGCATCGGGGTCTCTTCTGAGGACATGACCAACCCAGCTCCAGCGTCTGCCAGCTATGATGGTATGCATGTCCTCTTGCTTGCTACGAGTAAGCAGATCTTGGTTGGTGATGGTATTCGGCCAAAAGATTCGGTGAATTTTTCTTAGGCATGTTGTGTGAAAAGAGGACAATTTTGACATTTCCTTCTCTGTGACTCTCCAGCATTCCGCACCATAGAGACGCACAGAAAGCACGCAACTCTGGTATAATCTTAATTTTGTGCTTGTGCTGTATTGGGAGGACTTCCAGATGTTATTTAGGCTAAAGAAGGCTGTTCTTGCCTTATTCATTCTGATGTTGATGTCTTTGCCTGCCCCACCGTCTGGTGTTACTATGCTTCCTAGGTATGTGAAGGTATCTGTCTGTACCAGTTGCTGATTCCTTACTGATATGGGCTCAGGGTTGCTCACATTGAGCGTCATGACCTCAGACTTCTTTAAATTGATGTTCAAGCCCACCTGCTGGCTAAATTTATTAAGTCTATCCGTTTTTTCCTGGATGTGTTGATGTGAATGTGCCAGCAGTGCAATGTCATCTGCATATTCCAGATCTTCCAATGTTGAAAATGTAGTCCATCTTATTCCTCTTGGACTGCCCTCTGTTGTCTGGCGCATCACCCAGTCTATGACTGTTAAAAATAGAGTGGTTGATAAGGGGCATCCCTGTCGTACTCCTGTCTTCACCTCGAAGGTTAGGTTGCTCTGCCCAACACTACACGTAAAGTTGGCATAGAGGCTTTTTATGATTGACACTATGCAGCTTGGAATTCCATAAGCCCTCAGTATTTTCCATAAACTGTCCCTATGTATGCTGTCAAAAGCCTTTTCAAAATCAACAAAATTTATGTAAAGCTGTCTTTGCCATTCTGAGCACTGCTCTATAATGTTCCTGAGAGTGAATATATGGTCTACACATCTTCTGTTCTTTCTAAATCCTGCTTGTTCTTTCCTCAGTTTGTAGTCTACTGCCTTTGAAATTCTCTGTATAATTATCCTGCCTAGTATTTTGCTGGGAACTGAGAGAAGAGTGATTCCTCTCCAATTATTGCAGTCTGAAAGATCTCCTTTCTTGGGCAATTTGACAATTATTCCTTTGTTCCACTCTGATGGTGTTGTCCCCGTTTTCCACACTTGTGCAAATAGTGGTTCTAATAGTTCTGCTGCTAGCTCAGGGTCTGTCTTAAATAGCTCTGCATTTAAGTTATCATGGCCCGGAGCTTTACCGTTCTTTAACCCTTTGATTGCTGTGATGATTTCTTCTTTTCGTGGAATGTCTGTATTTACATCTAGATCGTTTTCAGCCTCAGGAACATTCAATTGTGTCTCTGGTATTTCCTTGTTCAGAGTTTCTCTGAAGTGCTCTGCCCATCTTGTTTCCTGTCCCTCTGCTGTCTTAATGAGATTACCTTGCTTATCTCTTACTAATGTAATATTGTTTGCACCTTGTTTTCCGCTGATGAATTTAGTTATTTTGTATACTGTGCTTTGTTCATTTCTAAGTGCTGCCTCTTCTGCCTGTTTTGCAAGATCGTCTAGGAAATTCCTTTTGTTGGCTCGGGTTTGGCGTTTAACTTCCCTGTCCAGTTGACTGTACTGTTCGCTATATAGTTGCTTTAACCTGGGGACTTCGCTTCTGTTTTCTTTCTTTTCATTTCCTTTCTCATCTTTATGGTGTTTAGTGTTTCTGGTGTTATCCAGTCTTGCTTCTTCCTTTCCTGGAATCCTAAGCATGATTTGCTACTTTCCTTATATATTGTTGAAATGGTGTTAAAATTCTGGTCTATATCATCAGTCAATGTCTTTTCCTGGCTTTTGGCAAATTGATATCGTTTCTTAATGTCGGCCGCAAAAGCTTTTCTGGTAAGGGGGTCCTTCAATTTGCTGATGTCAAACCTTTTCTGTGTAGTTACAGTTGGTCCAGCCCTTCTTAGTTTCACTTTCAGTTTTGCAACTACTAAATGGTGATCGCTTCCCACATCTGCACCTCTTCTTACCTTCACATCTTGTAATGCATGTCTCCATCTACCGTTAACCATGATGTGGTCTATCTGGTTTCTGTCCCGACCATTTGGTGATTCCCATGTTAACTTGTGAATTTCCTTATGTGGGAAAAGTGTTCCTCCAATGACCAAGTTGTTAATGCTACAGAAACTTATTAGCTTATCCCCATTTTCATTTGCTATTCCGCTGCCGCATTTCCCCATTGTTCTTTCATTATATGTATTGTGTGTACCAACTTTCGCATTGAGGTCTCCCATTACTATAACAAGATCATATCTAGGTGTGTCCTCCATTTCTTTCTGCAGTTGTTGATAGAATTCATCCTTGACCTCCTCATCGCTATCATTCGTTGGTGCGTAGCATTGTATTATTGTAGTGTTGGTGAATCTCCCTCTCAATCTCAATCGTATCAGTCTGTTGTTGATGGGTTTCCATTCCAGTAATGTCCTTTCTATCCCTTTCTGTAGAATAATGGCTACGCCTTCACTGTGCTGTCCATCCTCTCTTCCAGAGTAAAGTACTGTTTCTCCTGTTGCTGTTTTAACTTTTCCTGCCCCTGTCCATCTGCTCTCGCTTATCCCCAGGATGTGTAACCTATAGTTTCTCATTTCTGCCTTGACCTGTCTTAGTTTACCTGTCTCGTACATTGTCCTGACATTCCAAAATCCTATTCTTGTATCCTGTTTTGCGGTCAGGACATCCGTTTTCATGTCAGTGGCTTCCTTTCGGCTTTCACCACTGAGAGTCATACGAGCCACAGACTCCGAATGTCCATCCCGCAGCAAAGTTTGTTCATTTGATGTTGTTTCCGTAACTTCATTATTTTTTTTACATAGACAGGGGTGTCAGCCCTATGCTAAAACCCCCAACCTGGAGGACCAGGGTACCAGCTTTTGTCTGACCCCTACCCACGCAGACCAGTCCAGCTTGGTTGAACCTACCAGGAGTAAAACTCCCACTGGCATAGCTCTGGGGATTGTCAGGGTACGCAAGCTGCCATACCGCTACAAGGTATAGGTACCATTGATGGCAGAAACTGTCATTATGTATATTGTCAAAAGCCTTTTCAAAATCGACGAAATTAATGTACAGCTGTCCTTGCCATTCTGAGCACTGCTCTATAATGTTCCTGAGGGTAAATATATAATCTACACATCTTCTTCTTCTTCTTCCGTCCTTAGCCAATGACCGGCAAAGCAGTCAGTGGCCATTACGCCTAGTGGCGTCTTAAGGGCAACAGCGAATAGATTTTCTTTGCCGTTGTTCCCATCACGCCTAATGGCATCTTTAGGGCTATGACAAATCAATCCGTTTGTCGTTGTTTCCGTAATCAAAGTGACTGGCAAACGGGTGATCAGCCCGTACACATCTTCTGTTCTTTCTAAATCCTACTTGTTCTTTCCTCAGTTTGTGGCCTACTGCTTTTGAAATTCTCTGTATAATTATCCTGCCTAGTATTTTGCTGGGAACTGAGAGAAGAGTGATTCCTCTCCAATTATTGCAGTCTGCAAGATCTCCCTTCTCGGGCAATTTGACAATTATTCCTATGTTCCATTCCATTGGTGTTGTCCCTGTTTTCCAGACTTATGGAAATAGTGGTTCTAATAGTTCTGCTGCTACCTCAGGGTCTGTCTTAAATAGCTCTGCATTTAAGTTATCATGGCTAGGAGCTTTTCCATTCGTTAACCCTTTGATGGCTGTGATGATTTCTTCTTTTTGTGGTTTGTCTGTATTAACATCTAGATCATTTTCAGCCTCAGAAACATTCAATTGTGTCTCTGGTGGTTCCTTGTTTAGAGTTTCTTTGAAATGCTTTGCCCATCTTGTTTCCTGTCCCTCTGCTGTCGTGATAAGATTTTCTTGCTATCTCTTACTAATGTAATATTGTTTGCACCTCATTTTCCACTGATGATTTTAGTTATTTTGTATACTGTGCTTTGTTCATTTCTCAGTGCAGCCTCTTCTGCCTGTCTTGCAAGATCGACATTATGTGGCTGTCAGAATAAAATTAACCTGCTCTAGTATATTGCATTTCATATAGTCTTAATACATTTACATTCTATTTTATTACCCTCAATGTTTTAAAAACAATTTTCCATCCTGCAGCAGCATCCTGACATTTAAAGTTACTATGGTATATGGTGAGAATCTCCATTAACCCTTGACTGACAAGTCTAACCCAAATGGCAGTGGGGAGGGGAGAGGGTAAAGCACCTCAATCTTGCCTCCTGTCAAGTCACAATGTTTTAAAGATGTCTTATATAGGCAGTTGCCCCAGTTCCCCTGCTCCCTTTCTAGGACTTGGTGAAACCTCCTTCAATATGTGATCAGTAAAATAAAAAATAAAACACATACAACTCAATTCCTGCTTTTCACCAACATTTACATTTGAGTCAATTATTGTGATATTTTTTGGTGCCTTGTAAACACTGAGTTTCTTACAAGTCATGAACTTTAGTTAACTATATATAATTAAGATAGAATTTTAAATTAACAAATACCTAGTATACTACTTACTTAGTCGTTCCCCTTCTACCGTGAGGTGTAGAGGTTTGGAAGAGAGAGTGCCAGACTATCCTATCGGCTGTCTTCCGCCTGGCCTGGTTCCATTCTAGTCCTTGGTCCTTCAAAAATTGTCTAATGTTGTCCTCCCAGCGGACTCTGGTTCGTCCTGGGGGTCTGGATCCCTGGCTCTTTGTTTCCCATGCTTGTCATGGTAGCCGATCTTCTCCCATTCTGCAGACATGGCCAAACCATCTTAGTTGGGACTCTTCTACTTGGGTCTGCAGAGGGTGGGATTTTAGGCCTTGACATATCGTCTGGTTGCTGACCATGTCTCTTCTTGTTATTTCAATCACCTTCCTCAGATACCTCATTTTTGAGGTTTGGATCTGGCTTTTGTGGGTTGTAGTCAATGTACATGACTCGCATCCATATGTCAAGACTATGACATAGGTGGAGCAGTATACAGCCATCTTCGTTTTCTTACCAACCTCTCTCTTGCTGAGGAATCCTCGATTTATGGCCTGAAAAAGTCTCCCAGCTGCTGCTTTTTGAGTGGCCAACTCTTCTTTGATGCCTCCCTTTCGGTCTATAATAGCTCCGAGGTATTTAAAGTGGTCGACCTGCTCCAAGACCTGTTCTTCCAGCTTAATCTGAAGTCTTCTTTCTTCTCGTGATATCACCATGGACTTTGTTTTAGAGCTGCTTATGACCATCCCTCTCTTCTCCAGCTCTTCCTTCCAGACTTGGGTTGGATTGGAGATGTCCCTCTGATTTAGCAATCAGGGCAACATCATCTGCAAATGCCAGCTCTGAAATACAGACCTGTCTCATCTTCCAGTACCCCACTGAATACTTTCTTGTTCTCTCCTTACATGCCTTGATGACATCATCCATGAGGAGTATGAAAAGATAAGGTGACAGGATATCACCTTGTCTTAAACCAGTGGTGGTTCTGAACTCCTCTGACTTATGGTTTGCTGTCCTCACATAATTTTTGCAAGACCTGTAGAACTCTGAATAGCATGAATCAGAGGTGCTGGAATGTTCTTCCTTGCCAAACAGTCCCAAAGTTTGCTCCAGGAGACCCTGTCAAACACCTTTTCCAGATCTATGAAACAAAGATGGATCTCACTCTTATACTCAAGGGCCTTTTCACTCAGCTGTCTAAGTGTGAAGATTAGGTCTTGAGTACTTTGGTTTGCTCAGAATCCACAGTGAACCTCATCCAATTGTGGCTCAGCTAGGCATCAGAGTCTCTGCTCTAGGATTCTAGAGTAGATTTTACCAGGGACACTGAGAAGGGATATGCCTCTATGGTTTCCACATTGTCGATTGTCACCCTTTTTGAAAATTCGTGTTATGATGGCAATCTCCCAATCCTTTGGTATTGTTGTACCACACTGCCTGTACAACCCTTAATAGGTCACCTGGTGCTCCCATGTACTTAACCATTTCTGGTGTTAAACCATCATGGCCTGCTGCTTTGCCCATCTTGATTTTCTCAAGTGCTGCCTTCGGTTCTTCCATCTTTATGTCATCTTCACCATCATTGGTTTTCTCTTCTGTGCTAGTGGTTATCATTTCTGATGCTTCACCATGCTCACCATCCAAGAGTTCTGAGAAATATTCTTTCCATCTGTCCATTACTTCCTTCGGGGCAATAATCAATTTTCCTTGCTTGTTTTTTTAAAATAAATTTGAGAGGGCATTGTTTTTCTTTCCTCATGTTCTTTAGGGTCTTATAGAACAATTTCTGGTTTTCTTGTGCATCTTTTTCTAGCTTTTCTCCAAATTCTTCCCAGGACTTCTGCTTTGCTGCTAGCACCTTGTTCTTTGCTTCTCTTCTGAGTGTCACATATTCTCTATATTTATCCATTTGTCCTGTTGTGTTTTTAGCTCCTAAGTATTGTTTCCATGCCATTTTCTTCTCTCTTATTTTCTCTTTGACTTCCTCTGTCCACCATGGTGTCCTCTTTCTCTTGTTCCCAAGTTAGACATGGTTCTGCAGCAGCTGCCTTTATGATGCCCTTGAATTTAAGCCAGAGGGTTTCCAAGTCATCAGGTTGTTCTTCTGTGTTGCTCACTGCTGCAGCAAAAAGGCCCATAATATCTGGCCTTAATTTCTGGCTCTCTCAGCTTGTAGGTCTTAATGCTCATTTCTCCTGTTCCTTTACTTAGTTTCTTGCATGATGTGGGCAGTTCCTAGGCTGAGCAACTCTTTCAGTTGTTCTTTTGATTGTAAGCAGGCAGTGATCACTTCCAATCTCTGGCCCCCTCCAGACTGTAGCATCCCAGACATATTTGAATGAGCTCCTCCTAACAATGGCATAGTCGATCACTGACCTCTTATTCTTTGTTGGTTCACATCTAGTGTATGCATGTATGCGCTTATGGAGGAACTTTGTGTTTGGAATGATCAGATTCTGCTCACTGCAGAATCTAAGGAGTCACTTTCCATTGTCATTGAGAGTATCTTCTCCATATTTTCCAATAACTCCACCCCATCTAACATGGTCATTTCCAGCTCTGGCATTGAAATCTTCGAACATGATAATTTCATCTAGGCAGTCATCCACTGTCCTTTGAAGCAGCTCGAAGAATTCTTCCTTGACCTCTGCTCTCTCATCCTCATTTGGCTCATACACTATGACCAGGTTGACTATGGTTTCTCCTTCTTTTAGTTTTACAATCATAATGCGCTCCGAGACAAAGTTCCATCCCTTGATATTGTCTTTTTGGTTTTTGGCCACAATGCAACTCATGCCCCCCTTTAGCTCTTTCAGATGTGGGTACACCACTGTAGAGCAGCATGTTGCCATCAAGATCCATGACTCCTTGTCCTTTTTTCTTCGTTTCCATTATAGCCAGAATTTCTAGTATTGCTTTCCTCATCTCTTCCTCCAGCTCCTCTTCTTTCCCATTTATACTTCTTGTGTTCCAAGTTCCATAAGTCGTAGTCTGTTCCATTTCATCACATTTAGAATCAGTCCGGTTTTCTCTCTTGTAGTTCTCAAAATCAAAAGTTTAAAGTAAACAGGTGATTGGCCTGTTGTGCCTTTGCATGGTGGAGTGGCTGCCTCCTTATGGCCTCCATGCAGTCTTGTTATTTTCCAACTCTCACAGCCGTATGTTAACACTGAGATAACATTTGAATTAAACAGACGAAGCTTGGTATGTATATTCAATGATCGTAATTTCCAAATGTTAGATAATCTATATAACTAGTATAGATCACCATAAATTCTGAAAAAGATCACTTAAAACTGTCCAAAATCAACTCTTTATGGGTGCAGTATATTGCTGTGATGGGGGCCGAAAAGGAGACGCCAGCCCCCTACCTGTTTCCAGGCAGATTATTTTCGATGTGCGCGAAGCATTCTGGGTTGTGAAAAGTCTGAAGTAGAAGATATGTAATGAGGCCACAATAATGCCTTTAAATTAAGTTGTGGTGTAGAATTATGTTATATTAAATAGCTGTAGGTTTTATTTGTGTTTTCGCTATTCCTAAAGCGATAATCGCATGTGATATTTAAGTAGCCAAGATTAATACGCCAATAGCGCGCAGTAAGTTGAGTGGTTAGGCCAGGGTTTATAAAAGGGGTAGCAAGCGGCGAAACTGGTCTATTGTTGAGACAGCCGCCCAGTGAGAACAGACGAAGAAGACAGACAGAGCCAAGCTGTAAATGCCTTGAGCACGTGAGTTAATTTAAATTAGCATTAGTTTTATATAATTCGGAAATAATATCGATGTGGCTGTTTTAATGTTTAGTGATATAGATAGATGTGTTTCCAAAGGAAATGTCTTTTTAAGACATTATGATTTAGTCTTGAAGAAATGATAGATGAGTGAAAATAATGTTTGATAGGTTTTATTAGGCACGCAAAGCCTAAATCCAGATGTGAGAATTTAGTATCAAGTATTTCATCCATCAGACCGGGCAAATTTAGTAGGAGAGTGTTTTATACATGAAACTGGACAGAAATGTTATCAGAAACTGCAATTTAGATAATATTAACTAGTTGGGAAGATGGCAACAGGGAGAGCCACGTGGTGATTGTATAAAGGCGGCGCGTCACCATGTGTGATTGTATAAAGAAGACGCCAGTTTTATATTGTGTGAATTGACACGTGGGTGGGAAGCAGATTAAGATAATTTTCCCCAGTAAAGGAAAGAAAGAGATAGTTTTCGTGTTAATGCCAGTTTTGTTAAAGTCAAGAGTAATTATTTTATTTCTTTTATGTAAAAGTAATTGAGTGTATTTCACGATAGCCTACTTATCATAATTCTACTGTATATATTTAATGGGTTACTGTGAGGTGAGAATATGTATTTAGATTTCTGGAGAGCGCGAGGCCACTCCTTTGTTGAGACATGTGTTTCTCTGGTTGCTCCCTGCGGAGCATGGAAACACCAATGTGGCTGGTGTCTATCACAAGCCGACAAGAAGCATTTTTATGGTATTGCAGTGGTTGTTTCGGTAACGATGTGTTTCATGTGATAAGATTCCCAGTCGCACCAGTGGTCATATACGACACGCTTGTTGCCAGGCACACCAGTCGTCACATACGACATGCTTCCGAATGCAGTAACGAATATTGAGATAGATCAGTTACGAGGTAGTAGCTTATTCTCATTACTGAGAGTATTTGTTGTACATACAGTTGAATATTATTTTATGTCCATTTTATGATTATTTAATTATGGTTATGTGAGGAATGGTTGTGAGAGCACGTGGGCTCACTTCAAGATATATATTTCTCTTCTCCGCTCCTGAGGGAGCATGGGGCGAACAGTGTGGTTTGCCTCCATATTAAGTATTCATATGCTAGGGCAGTAGTGGTTTCCGTAGCACCCTGTGTTACATGGTGAGATTGCCAGCCCCACGCACAACACCTTACTAGTCGCACTGGATGACACACATGAGTGTGTGTGATAGTTGAGTGTGTCAGGTGGCAGCATAGGACAGTTTGACAGGTGAGAGCGTGGTGCTTCTCATTCAGTATTATATTATGATTTTAACTATGCTGTGCTTTGTTTGCTTCTTCAGATTAGCATCGGGCACTGTTGGGTGTTTTGTTTTGTTTTGTTTTGCTATGTTCGCTAGTTTATTTGTTTAATGTTTGCTTTGTCACTGAATGGGTTGTAAAAATAAATATAGCCCCTGCCTCTAGAATCAAGAGTTTTATTGTTGTTCGGGTCGGTGCGAGTGTAAGCAGGAGAGTGATCACACATCACAATATAATCATCATCATCATCTCGCCCACCCTATCACAATTGGCGTCGTCGACAGGATAAGGCAGACAGTGACACCGAGCAAACAGCGAACGAACAAATATAGTAAACACCCAGCAGTGCATTCCTGCAGCAAGATGGCTAATGCGCCTGTGAAGATATTGTACGTGAAGGAGCCAGAGATAAGGTTGTTTAGTGGAGAGGGGAGACCCACTTGGCAAGAGTTTGTGGAAGATGTGGAAGCCGCGTGAAAGGTGGCGCCTTTTTGTGCAGAAGACAAGTTAGACATGATATGGAACAACGTTACACCATGGGTATCTAGAGAATTACGGATACATGGTGGAGCCAAGGCCAGCCCTGAGAAGTTACTGGAAATTGTCAAAAAAGCCTACAGCGAGCAACCACAAGTCAGTGAGGTGAACAGGAATTTCCCTTGGGAATATGCTGTTTATGGTGAAAGTAAAAAGCCTGAGACACTGGTCCAGATAGCAAGTGCAGAAGTTAAGAAGGAGGAGGAGGCACTCAGAGCAGAATTATCCTTCCTAAAGTCCCAGATAGCACAGATGTCAGAGTCCAGTTCGCCAGCACAAGAGGAGGTGCAGAGAAAGAGAGCACCATGCCAGCCGCGGGAACAGCCAACGCAAGACGAGGAGGTGTGTCCGCGGGAACAGCAAACGCAAGACGAGGAGGTGTGTCCGGAGGAACCTCAACTAGACCTTCGTGTATGTGAAGGTCAGGCTGTTGTCAAGGAAAGCTGTGAGCTGACAGCACCAATAAAAGCAGTGGCACCAACAAGGCGAAAAGGGATGTGCAAGTGGTATAGTGTTCACAGGGGATGGGGATTCATCACGCCAGATGATGGTGGTATTGATGTATTCGTACATCAGACCAAGATCTTCAGAAAGGGATTCCGGAGTCTGGCGAGGAATGAATGAGTAGAGTTTGACAGCAAACCATCGGTCCAGGGCATGGAAGCAATTTATGTATGCGGCATTGGCGGTCAAGAGTGTAAGGGCAGCAGAAAGCGACCCATGGCACAGAGGAAGCCCAGAAAGATAAGATGCTACAATTGTGGAGACCTGTCAGACCACATGGCAGCCAAGTGCTCTCAGGGCCCGCTTCCGAAGAGATGTTTTCGATGCAAGTCCACTGAACATTTGATAGCCGCCTGTCCCTCAAAGAGCTCTTTACCGAGACATGCTACCACAACCAGGTTTTCTTCCGGGTGCAAGCCAAGAGATGACCGTGACCCCTGTCACCCTAAGGGCGCCGAGAAGATTGGTAGTCGGTTAGGGGAGGAAACTCGTCTTAAGCAGAGAGGAGGGAGTGCAAGTCAAGGTTCAGAGGAGGAGACACATCAAAAGCAGATAGTGGGGAATGCTGGCCATCGTCCACGCAAAACGAGTGTCAAGCACGTCAGGAGCAATCCCCCTACAGATTCGACAGTTGCAAGCACTGACAAGCAGATGTCACGGGCAGGCAGCGACGCGGCACCGGTGAGCGAGTCTTCAAGACCACAGCGGCTGACAGCCCGGCAACGTACAACTGGAGACATGACGACCAAGGGTGTCTCCAGCCGAGTTGTAACGAATACAGAATCTGAGCCCAAAACATCGCCGCTGAGAAATAATCAAACGCAGCACCAACGATCTAAGAGGTTACAAGTGAAGCGCCAGAGGTAGTGATGTTGTCGGGATGACAACAAAATCAGGAGGGAGATGTGTGATGGGGCCGAAAAGGAGACGCCCGCCCCCTACCTGTTTCTAGGCAGATTATTTTCGATGTGCGCGAAGCATTCTGGGTTGTGAAAAGTCTGAAGTAGAAGATATGTAATGAGGCCACAATAATGCCTTTAAATTAAGTTGTGGTGTAGAATTGTGTTATATTAAATAGCTGTAGGTTTTATTTGTGTTTTCGCTATTCCTAAAGCGATAATCGCGTGTGATATTTAAGTAGCCAAGATTAATACGCCCAGCGCGCAGTAGTTGAGTGGTTAGGCCAGGGTTTATAAAAGGGGTAGCAAGCGGCGAAACTGGTCTATTGTTGAGACAGCCGCCCAGTGAGAACAGACGAAGAAGACAGACAGAGCCAAGCTGTAAATGCCTTGAGCACGTGAGTTAATTTAAATTAGCATTAGTTTTATATAATTCGGAAATAATATCGATGTGGCTGTTTTAATGTTTAGTGATATAGATAGATGTGTTTCCAAAGGAAATGTCTTTTTAGGACATTATGATTTAGTCTTGAAGAAATGATAGATGAGTGAAAATAATGTTTGATAGGTTTTATTAGGCACGCAAAGCCTAAATCCAGATGTGAGAATTTAGTATCAAGTATTTCATCCATCAGACCGGGCAAATTTAGTAGGAGAGTGTTTTATACATGAAACTGGACAGAAATGTTATCAGAAACTGCAATTTAGATAATATTAACTAGTTGGGAAGATAGCAACAGGGAGAGCCACGTGGTGATTGTATAAAAGTGGCGCGAGGGGTCTGCGGTAACACTCTTAGTTATCACTTAATGTTACGCAGTTTTAGATCGCGTGAATTGACACGTGGGTGGGAAGCAGATTAAGATAATTTTCCCCAGTAAAGGAAAGAAAGAGATAGTTTTCGTGTTAATGCCAGTTTTGTTAAAGTCAAGAGTAATTATTTTATTTCTTTTATGTAAAAGTAATTGAGTGTATTTCACGATAGCCTACTTATCATAATTCTACTGTATATATTTAATGGGTTACTGTGAGGTGAGAATATGTATTTAGATTTCTGGAGAGCGCGAGGCCACTCCTTTGTTGAGACATGTGTTTCTCTGGTTGCTCCCGGCGGAGCATGGAAACACCAATGTGGCTGGTGTCTATCACAAGCCGACAAGAAGCATTTTTATGCTATTGCAGTAGTTGTTTCGGTAACGATGTGTGTCATGTGATGAGATTCCCAGTCGCACCAGTGGTCATATACGACACGCTTGTTGCCAGGCGCCCCAGTCGTCACATACGACATGATTCAGAATTCAGTAACGAATACTGATGTGGATCGGTTACGAGGTAGTAGCTTATTGTCGTTATTGAGAGTATTTGTTGTACATATAGTTGAATATTATTTTATGTCCATTTTATGATTATGTAATTATGGTTATGTGAGGAATGGTTGTGAGAGCACGTGGGCTCACTTCAAGATATATATTTCTCTTCTCCGCTCCTGAGGGAGCATGGGGCCAACAGTGTGGTTTGCCTTCATATTAAGCATTCAGATGCTCGGGCAGTAGTGGTTTTGGTAGCAATCTGTGTTACATGGTGAGGTTGCCAGCCTCATGCACAACACCATACTAGTCGCATTGGACGACACACATGAGTGTGTGTGTGATAGTTGAGTGTGTCAGGTGGCGGCGTAGGACAGTTTGACAGGTGAGAGCGTGGTGTTTCTCATTCAGTATTATATTATGATTTTAACTATTTTGTGCTTTGTTTGCTTCTTCAGATTAGCATCGGGCACTGTTGGGTGTTTTGTTTTGTTTTGTTTTGTTTAATTTTGTTTTGTTATGTTCGCTAGTTTATTTGTTTAATGTTTGCTTTGTCACTGAATGGGTTGTAAAAATAAATATAGCCCCTGCCTCTAGAATCAAGAGTTTTATTGTTGTTCGGGTCGGTGCGAGTGCGACAAGAGAGTGATCACACATCACAATATAATAATCATCATCATCTCGCCCACCCTATCACAATATCTTGCCCACCCTATCACATTGCAATATGGATCTTTCTTCTCTGAGCATTACCAGTATAACATACATCCTTAAAAGCCACAATATTATTAAAGCTTCCAAACAATGTTACAAACAGTGTACATACCTTAACATCTGTTTCCTGCTTTATTTCTGCAAACAGACTTGTGACATTAGCTTCCACATTTCTTCCAGCCTGAAAGCAATGTTGTTTTCAAATCTCATTTATATGATAATGAATTTCTGGAATCATTTTGACTAAACAAGTCTATTTTTAAAAAAAGATCAGAGTGGATCACTGGTGCTGATATGGATGATTGTATAATTATAAATAGTTGGTCAGTGACATACTGTGCCAAAGATCATACTAAACACACTTTTGACTCAAATAATTTGAAGATCAATTTTTTTTTTTTTAACCCTGATTATTTCTTATACAGGTGTGTATCCCATAATCTGAACATCCACAAACCAAGATAGACCCAAAACTGAAAAGTTTTTTGGCTGACTTTTGGGCTACTTTAACTCTTAGTATCCGGCAAGCCCCGTGAAGTGGCGCGGGTTTAGTACCAATTTTACGGCTCGCCAGTTCAAGTGGCGCACAACGGTAACGATAGCTAAACAAGCGCGTAAAAACGCGGTTTTAGCTGCCATATAGTAAGAGTTAAGTGTCCAAAAAAAAAAAAATTATTATTTTTTAAAACTGTTATGCAGGGAACCAAACACACGCAATGTTCGGTTTATCACATTTTGTCCTCTTGAAGCGCAAGCGCAGTATAAGCTGATGCATATGCTATAATGTAATATAAATTTTAAAACATAACTATTTAGTTGTGTCTAGGTGCCACTTTCAGGAATGTGTGAATATTTCTGAGCTTATTTTGTCATTTTGAGTGTGGATATTTGTGAGCAAATTTCGTGACTTAAACTTTGCCAGTTTAATTTCATTGTGAAAATGTTGAAAAGAGCTGCAGATACTCCTGTGGGTAACATTATGAATAAGAAAAGAAAGCATTTGTCATTATGGATAGCACAGAAGGTAGAGTTATTGCAGAAGCTTGATCATTGTGTCTCTGAGCGTCGCCTTACTGAAGAATATGGAGTAGGAACTACCACAGCATATGACAGAAAGAAACATAGACAAGCTGCTGAAGTTTTACATGGACAGTGATGACCAAATACTAAAGTCAGACCAGAAAACTTTGCACAGAGGAAAAAATGAAAAAGTGTTGGCAGTTTATGGAATTAAAGAAAAACTGCTTAGACAGAAACCATTGTTAATGAGACAGGTGACACTGGGTAAAATCTACAATATCTGTCTTATTGCCTATTCAGGAGCTGAAAATCCTGTTCTGGTTCTGATGATTACAGCACTGAATGTACTTCTTCTTCTTCGATCCTTAACCACCGACCGTCAAAGCAGTCAGTGGCCATCACGCCTAGTGGCGTCTTGTAGGGCAACAACATATTGATTCCACTTTGCACGGTCGGTGGCCATCCTTCGTACAGTGCCCCAACTCTGGTTCATTCTTTGCATCTCAGCCTCCACAGTCCTCCGTCAAGTTGTTTTTGGTCGGCCTCTCTTTCGCTTTCCTTCAGGGGTCCAAAGCATAGCTGTTCTTGTGATGGCATTGGGGTCTCTTCTGAGGACATGACCAACCCAGCTCCAGCGTCTGCCAGCTATGATGGTGTGCATGTCCTCTTGCTTGCTACGAGTAAGCAGATCTTGGTTGGTGATGGTATTCGGCCAAAAGATGCGGTGAATTTTTCTTAGGCATGTTGTGTGAAAAGAGGACAATTTTGACATTTCCTTCTCTGTGACTCTCCAGCATTCTGCACCATAGAGAAGCACAGAAAGCATGCAACTCTGGTATAATCTTAATTTTGTGCTTGTGCTGTATTGGGAGGACTTCCAGATGTTATTTAGGCTAAAGAAGGCTGTTCTTGCCTTATTCATTCTGATGTTGATGTCTTTGCCTGCCCCACCGTCTGGTGTTACTATGCTTCCTAGGTATGTGAAGGTATCTGTCTGTACCAATTGCTGATTCCTTACTGATATGGGCTCAGGGTTGCTCACATTGAGCGTCATGACCTCAGACTTCTTTAAATTGATGTTCAAGCCCACCTGCTGGCTAAATTTATTAAGTCTATCCGTTTTTTTCCTGGATGTGTTGATGTGAATGTGCCAGCAGTGCAATGTCATCTGCATATTCCAGATCTTCCAATGTAGAAAATGTAGTCCATCTTATTCCTCTTGGACTGCCCTCTGTTGTCTGGCGCATCACCCAACTGAATGTACATGTGCAGGTATTTAACACAGTTTATGTAAGAAGTTTAAAAAAATATTTTTCTGATCAATAAATTGTACTACATAATTTTAAAAGGGCGATTTTTGGGCTACTTGGGTGATTTTTGGGCAACTTTGGGCTACACCTGGTGATATTTTGGGCGTATTCCAAAAAACAAAACAAGGCCCTCCCTGAGAATTTTGATTCTGGGTGTTGAGAACTTTTTCTGGGTGTGAAGAAGCTTGGATATTTTGTTTATTTTGATATAGAAGTTTTTGCACCTCAAAACATCCTCTCAACTATGAATACATGTTCACATACCATTGTTATTGATGATTGTTGATGTTTAACACAGATGAGAAGGGCTTATAGCAGTGTTCATAAAAAGTCACGACATTGTGGCTCATGAATCCATGGGTTAAAAACTGTTCACAACGATCGTGTATATTTTTTGACGACTTTGGTAAAACAAAGAGACAGTCAGTGTGATTTTTGCTTTTGAGCGAGCTAGAGGCATTCAGCCCTCTGGAGGTGTGTGTGTGGCCCATGCCATTCTATTCATGTATGTGGAATAATTACACTGACAAACAACATTTTTCTTTCTTATATAAGAATAAGTGTTCTTAGGTCAGTTTCTTGCGCTGATTTCACATTTGAAATCCGTTTATCTCTATCACGTCGGGTTCTTAAGATATTTGTGAATAAATATATTTTTGGGAAACCGTTATTTGCTCCGTTTCATTTTTACTATATAACTTTTTAAAAATTAATAAAATGCAAAATAATTCTACTTTTTATACTGCTAAAAGATGCATGACATATGTTACGTTATATTTCAAATAGTTACTGTATTTTGAAATAATTCTGAGTGAAATATGGCTTCTAGAAGTTGTAGAAATTCGGCTGTTACGTGTGCAGATATTTTACCGATCGTGTTCACCAGAAAAAATTTTCACCATTGCTAAAGAAAGCATATGAACTTTATTTCGATTCGAAAGTTGATGATGCAAATAAATCTTGGAAGCCAAATGCAGTTTGTTCGACTTGTGCAAATACATTGGCAGGTTGGTTACGAAAATCGCCGAAGCATAAGTCGATGCCTTTTGGAGTGCCAGTAATATGGCGTGAACTGACAAATCACGCTACTGATTGTTACTTCTGCTTGACAAATATCTATGGTTTCACTTTTAAAACTAGAAAGTCTGTGGTTTATCCAAATATTGAATCGGTTTCGAAACCAGTGCCTCATGATCCAATCACGTGTCCAATCCCAGTTCCACCAGAACAATATCCGTTGGACGTGAATGAAATATCAGAAAGTGATAGTTTACCTGCTTTAGAAACTAATTCTGACTCGGATTATGTACCGGTGAATGATGGTGTTCACTTAATTAACCATTCAGAACTTTCAGATCTAATACGTGATCTCGCTCTCACCAAAGGACAAGCGGAATTACTCGGTTCGCGACTCAAAGAATGGAATCTTTTAGCGCCCAACACTCCGGTATCTAAATTTCGTCATAGATACAGAGAACTTGTTCAATACTTTGAGATGGATGATGACATTTGCTATTGCAAAGATGTAAAAGGTCTAATGGTGCACCTCGGTCATGAGCACATAGTCAACGAATGGCGACTTTTCATCGACTCTTCCAAGACTAGTCTAAAAGCCGTGTTATTGCATAATGGAAATTTATTTTCATCAATTCCAGTCACCTACTCTGTTCATATGAAAGAAACTTATGACAATATGGCTATACTTTTGGCAAAAATAAAGTACAATGACTACCAATGGCGGATTTGTGGAGACCTAAAGGTCATTGCAATTCTCACGTTCATGCAGACTGGGTATACTAAATTTTGTTGCTTCCTATGTGAATAGGACAGCCGCAACAGACAGGAACATTATGCAAGAAAGGTGTGGCCTATCAGGGATCGTATGCAGCTCGGGCATAAAAATGTAATACACGAGCCATTAGTTAACAAAGACAGCATCATTTTTTCACCGTTACATATAAAGTTGGGGCTCATGAAGAATTTCGTAAAAGCGTTAGATAAAACGAGCAAAGCTTTCACTTATCTTCGAGAAAAGTTTCCGCAAATTAGCGATGCAAAGATTAGCGATGCAAAGATAAAGAAAGGTATCTTTGTAGGACCTCAGATTAGGAAAGTTATTGCAGACAAACAATTCGAGAACTTGTTACATGGTAGTGAACTTCGCGCATGGATGGCATTCAAATCGATCGTCGATAACTTTCTGGGAAATCACAAATCTGTCGACTATGTGCATATTGTTAAGCAGTGCATAGATGCATACAGAATTATGGGCTGTAACATGTCCCTCAAAATCCATTTGCTCGATTCGCATCTTGACTTTTTCCCTGACAACCTTGGCGAAGTCAGCGATGAACATGGAGAACGATTCCATCAAGATATCGCCGTAATGGAGTCACGTTATCAAGGACGGTGGAGTGTGACCATGCTTGCCGATTATTGTTGGATGCTTCATCACGATGTACCACATGCCATTCACCGACGAAAGTCGACTGCACAGAAATTCAAGCCTACATAACTGTTATACTTCTTGTACAAATGATGTTGTAATACTGTATGCGTTGTTAAAAAACTTCAATTGCGTATTTCTAGAGATCCCGACCTCATAGAGAAAAACGGTTTGCAGATTTAAAAACAGCGCATTAAAATTGACCAGAAAAACATAGAAATGTTAGAGAAAGAAAAAAAAATTTTTTTTTGTTAGTCAGTGTTATTGATTTTGTATATCTCAACGTTAGAATTCTATTGGAGTTTGATAAATACATGTAAGCTCAAGATAGGAGCTGTGTAATTCAACCAGTGATGGATGATTGCAGAATGTTTGTTCTTAAGAGAACAGTTAATTATAAATGAAGTACATTATCTTCATAGAAACCATGGGTTTTTATTATATGGGACATGTCTGGTGACAGACCTATTTACTACGAGAGTATCTTCACACGTGAACAGAGGCTCAGATAGTCATGCCATTATTTACAAGTAGATGACAGTCTTACATGTGCTATCCATGCAAAATTCATTACATATTTTCCTCTTGGACTATTTATGTAAGTCAATTGAGGTGGGTTATACAAGGGTGAGCTGCTCGTGCTGACACATTCTTAGCTCATATAGCGGCTGCAGGAAAACTGTATCCTCTGCTCGCTTGCTTCTCAGTTTGCTAGAAAAACCCACAATGGCCGATATCTTGGGCAAGGAGTCTGCTGCCAGAGTTCTGGATCAAGCAAGGCTCAGACCATGTGCTGCTATATTAACATCAGTACCACAGTCCCTGAAATAAGAAGGTTGTGCCTACTTCTTCATAACTAATATATAATATATTTCCACACTGACGTACAAGACAGTACAAACATAAAGTTCAGAGCTGTAGGCCAACTGCTAGCTTTTCATGTGACAATATACACCAGTATTCCTCTCCCTAATGGTTACAACGCCTCTGCAATTCCAGCGTTAATCCCTTCTATACAATAGGATAGGTGTCATGTTACATATGGCAATCCAATATATCTATCTGTATAGGCAGTTATACTCCTCTCTGACAATCTTTACAAGGTGGAGCAATATCTAGGCTTTGCCTCATGTTTGCTACTGAACCATACACATACAGACATGATTTATCATTTCACATTCAATTTTCATATAAAATATATATTAAATATGTCTAGCTTACCACAATTCAAGGAAATATTAAACAAGTAACGTTGACTGGCGATGAATTCTGGCACAATTTTGATCTGCCTTTGTCCAGGCTTTTCCTTTATTAGAAAACTCTTAGCCTGCTCTCAACGCACTTGATTTTCACATAATTTATTTTCAAAAATGGCAGTGAACTGACGCTTCTATTTGACCATATCTAACGTTCTAACCAATCAGGCCATGTTTACATGAGCCTTTGAAAAAAACTATCCATCCTATAAGTTGCCATTAACAACAATATTTGTATTTGCAGTTAGACCAATAAGGTTTCGCCTTACATTTTACTACAGCCAATCAAATCATATCTAACTTGTCGGCCTCATTTCCCCCAAAGCAGTGTTTTCCAAACATGCCATTAAAAAAAATAAGCAGATATGATCTTGTGCTGTCAGTCAACCCCACTATAGTATTTTGGCTATAATTTGTTAATTAATAGACTATTTGCGTAACACATAACATATTCTTTGTCAGCAAGTCCTAAGGTACAAGAATATATATAAGTTTAATGGGGCTAAGTGGCTTCGTTCAAAATATGTATTTTTTCTATGATAGTCGTGACTTTGCTGTTACCACCTGTTCACTTCCATACTATGGGATGTCTTCTGTACTGTCAGACTAATGTCAGGAGCTTAGACATAAAACAGTAGAATGTCAGGTTTCCCAATAAGACTTTAAACCTGTTTTCAAAACCTAACCTCGTATCATTAGTGTTTTTTATCACTGTTTATTTGAAAAAATCAGGCCTTCATGCCTTTTGCGTGTGATTGGCGTTCACTTTTTAATCGCGAGACGTAGTATTATTGCTTCGCTCCGTCTATCCTTTCTTGTCTCTGCTTAGCCCGTCTGTCTTTCTAGGTCAACTTTATGTGTATAATTTCATTAATGTAGTATTTGTATCTAGGTCATTATGCAGTTTGCATATCAAGGTCTTCTAAGAAATACAGTACCAGTTTTATTTTTAGAACCGACAGTGATTCGCGTGTAGTTTATGCAGACAAAGTAGAAAAAGTGGGTCTCTTGTTTAGCCATTATGGCGTTCTACAACGCAGGCGTTTGCTATTGGGAAAGCACTGGTCTTTCACCATTCTTCTTTCTTTCATATTATTTCGTTCGGCTTTACATTTATGTTCTAATTTTCCAGGTTTGTTCCAATTTATATAGGGGTATCTAGAATTTTTCACTACAGCAAGTAAGAAAAAAGATGGCTGTATGATGCCCCACCTATATTCCAGTCTTGACATATGGATGCGAGTCATGGGCAATTACTACAACCCACAAAAAAGCCAGATTCCATTCTTAGAAATGAGGTCTCTGAGGGAGATGGTAAAGTGACAAGAAGAGATATGATCTGCAACCAGAGGATATGGCAAGGCTTCAAAACCCTGCCACTGCAGACTCAAGTAGAACAGTCTCAACTGCGATTATCTGGCCATGTCTGCAGAATGGAAGAAGATTGGCTACTATGACAAGTATGGGAAACTAAAAGCCAGGGATGACCGAGTCCACAGGGAGGACAACATTAAACAATCTCAGAATGACTGAGGACTGGGTTGGAACCAGGCCAGAAGGAAGACAGCCAATAGGATAGTATGGCGCTCCCTCTTCCAAACCTGTACACCTCACGGCAGAAGAGGGATGACTAAGTAAGTAAGTAAGTAATGAGTGAGTCACAAAAATTGGTTGTTGCTCTTCACCCTATTAGTTAATATAAAATGTACCTATGGTGCCACAAAGGTCAAGGACCCTTGTTATAGAGATTTGCTTTTTTTTTTTTTTGATTTGTCAATAAACAATTTGTCACTTTCCATTTCTGCCTTTTTCCCCCACCTTCATTTCCAATATTTCTGTGACCCACAGTTCCTATCTCTCCCTTGGGTTAACATCTGTTTAATACTTTTCACACTAGCAGTTAACAATCCCTAATCTTAAAATAACTGACACATGATAGTAAAGATTTTCATTCATAACATTCATCATGATCCAGTTAAAGATTTTCCTTGACACTGATAGTAACATTCATCATCATGCTTCAGCTCTCCAAGAAGCATACACCTTCAACAAACATATGCTGTCTTCCTTTCTTGTGCCTTCAGCTCACATCCTATGTCTTCCTCAAGTCTGTCTCCAGTTCTCTTCTCCATGTGTTCATTAGTCTCCCTCTATCTCTCTCCCTGGGGACTATGGAACAAGGACTGGCCTGGTATTGCTATCAACAGGTTTTCTCAATGTGTGCTGTGTCCATCTCCAGTGTCTTCTTCTCATCTCTTGTACCACTGTACTTGTTTGGTTTTTGTCATCCATTCCGCAAGGTGATCTGGTCATACCACTTCAATCATTCAATTATACGCAAGCACCCATTTATGAAAGTCTAACTTTTTTGGTTGATGTCCATGTTTTCTCCAGGTTTCAGAGTCATGACGTACTGACTTGACATTGAACTGACGATTTTGATTTTTTTGCTGGGCTTAACTTTTTTGCTGTCCACATATTTCCCAATGCAATGAAAGCTCCTCTAGCTTTTTGTATTCTTATTTGATATCACTGTCAGTCTATCCTACTTGGTCTACATTACTGCCAAGGTATATGTATGATCTTGAAGGGGCATTTCTTCAAGTGCAATACGGTTATCATTTGCTGCATTTATTATCATTATCTTTCTTTTCTCCATGTGTATTTTCAGACCTACTTGCTGTAAACTCACACCAAGCACTTTCATTGTCTTGCATCTGATTATGGCTATGGGACAGGAGAGCCAGGCCATCTCAGAAATCTACATTATCAAGTTGTTGGATACCATTTCTGTTGACTAAAGTTGTTGGATACCATTTCTGTTGACTAAAGTTGTTGGATACCATTTCTGTTGACTAAAGTTGTTGGATACCATTTCTGTTGACTAAAGTTGTTGGATACCATTTCTGTTGACTAAAGTTATTGGATACCATTTCTGTTGACTAAAGTTGTTGGATACCATTTCTGTTGACTAAAGTTGTTGGATACCATTTCTGTTGTCTAAAGTTGTTGGATACCATTTCTGTTGACTAACGTTGTTAGGTACCATTTCTGTTGACTAAAAGTTGTTAGATACCATTTCTGTTGACTAAAGTTGTTGGATTCCATTTCTGTTGACTAAAGTTGTTGGATACCATTTCTGTTGACTAAAGTTATTGGATACCATTTCTGTTGATTAAAGTTGTTGGATACCATTTCTGTTGACTAAAGTTGTTGGTTGAGGTCAATGCTTTCAATTCTGTCTTTGTCTCTTCAGAGACCAAGGGGAATTACATGGGACATAAATATTTGACATACCTCATAGTCTGTTTCCTGCTTCATTTCTGTAATTAGACGTGTGACATTAGATTCCATATTTCTTTCAACCTGAAGGCAGTGAAATATAGGATAGGATGGGAATCATTTTAAGACTATGAAGACATACTACATATATTTACACCAATATCTTAGCAGCATTACCTCACAACAACAATCACTGTCAAATGGTGGGGCCTAATGCAACTGCATTATCCATAAACAAATATGCTTTTTTAAAATAAATACTTTATCATTTTCCATTACTTCATTCTCTCCTTTCCTTTTTCACTTTTAATATTTCTGTGACCCACAGTTACTATCTTCCCCTATCTCCACACCAGTTTAATGCATTTCACACCAGCAGTGAACATACCTTAATCCTCAAAGTTATCTCCAAACTTAAAAAATAAAGGAGATCACAGGGGATGATATGGTAGATTTTTACATGATAGAAAAAAAAAACAATAGCAAACTAAGGACTTACTCTTTCTCAACAGTATTTAAAAGTGTGATATACCCAGTATTAAAGAGATTAGGTTTTTTTTTTTTTTTAAATAAACAATTTGTCACTTTCCATTTCTGCCTTTTCCCCCACCCTCATTTCCAATATTTCTGTGATCCACAGTTCCTATCTCTCCCTTGGGTCCACAACCAAGTCTGTGCTAGTGGTCCTTCTAAAACAAATTTGACGTGGCTTTTAAAGCGTTGGAATTCTTGGTGCAGGTCTTGAGCCTGCCAGTCAATCCGAGGCTGTTCAAAGGTAAACCCCGTGGCCATTACTTTACCTGCTAGCAACGATGAACTGGCGGTAATATTCCCTTGTTATCGAAGTTAGGTCTAGTAGCCAATGTTATCGTTGTAGATGGAAATGCTGGTTTACTGATACTTAAGCTGATCTTGTTTTGTACTAATGGAGATGTACAGGCGACATGGGTAATAATCTGACACCATGTCACATTATACACTGTCGGTTGTAACAGAACATTCATGAAACAAAACGAGAGTTAACATCTTTATTTCTCACACTGCTATTGCCGAACACCAGCATAGCTTCCCCTAGTATTGGTCATTGTAAATGTCAAAATTAATAATCAATACATCACAGTTTCCATTGATAACCTATAAGAAGCTTTATTAAAATTCACTTTATTTATGAACTGCATAAGATAAGAATGGGATCCTTTATTTGAAGTGACATTATCATAAAATATAATTTGGTTCCAATTTTTCAATGCCTTGTTGAAAGAATTGCAGTAAGAGGGTTATGCTGCAGAGATACAAATAACTTATATGCTGCACTTCTTCAACATTTTTAATACTCTAGAACCTGAAACAGATATGATTGTATCAAGGCAGATCTTTAGAAAGCTCAGTGTTTCTAAAGTAGATCCTCGCATCACATAGGTTCCCTGCCACTGATCTAGTCTATATTTTAAAACCATAAAGTGATTTCTGTTACTGTTTTAGCAATCAGAGTGAAGTTAAACAGCATGTGTACATGCTTTTGGCATTTTTATTATAGTTTTGTAACGAATCCCATGATTATGGTTTTCTTTAAATTACCACAGAAATGTGACAAGCCAAGTATCTACAAATTCTAAATGTCCTGAGAAAATGAATGTGTCACATTTACTTAAAAACATAATCGACAATTAAGTGAATTGAGTTCCTTCATTCATTTCCAACCTGTCAGGTACCTACTGGTATTAATGAACCTATTTTCTGAGTTGTTAATTGATTCCAAGCAAATGCTGAAAAAGCAGGATAAGTTGTCTAACATAATTTTGGTCATATAATTTAGTCTTAGTTCCTTTCTCCAAAGTGAGGACTCCTAAGGCCACCCCCAGAGCAAACCTCAATGTTGATCTGATTGTAACTGTAACTGTACATAATGCTTGGTCCTGAATTCTATCGTATTTTTTAATGATTTCCTGCACGCTGCCATATTGTGACTACGTAAGATGTGAATGTATGTAGTGCAGTGTGTTTGCACATAACATAAATTTCGTAAGCGTGACTTATTACGGAATTAGAAATTGTATGCGTTGTGTATCATAATTGGGTAAAATCGCAATGACTGTCGCCAAATATTCCACAGTGAATATGTGTATTTTAGGGTTAGGATTAACCCTAACCCTAAATGTAAAATACACATATTCACTGCGGAGCGTTCGGCGACTGTCCTTGCGATTTTACCCTAATTGTTACCTATAAGATGTGTAAATGGATATTTTTTGTTCATTTTAGTTGAAATTTGTTAAGTTTAATAGTGGGTGTTTTACATTGTGTCGAAGTGATACGCTCACTTGTCTGCGAGAATAACCTTAGGGGAAAATGGCGGACAGTTTGAAATTATTCTTCCCATTTACCCAAATTTAATCTTGTGACTATGTGCTGCAGAGTCATAGACTATGGTTCCATAATCTTTTTTGCCTCAAAAGATTTATAAAACATGATTGTCGATTACCTCTGTGGCTAATGCAAGATGGTGAAATACACAACAGTTGGTTGTAACACAGAATTGGAATACTCTTCATTTAGAGAAATACGCGATGTTCATATCCAAGGCTGCCACTCAAGTTCTAGAGATAAACCCAGATTTTCTTCTAAAAAAACCCAGAAATTCCCAGATTATTTTATGCCTCAAATACATGGAATAGACTTTCCTTACACAATCTGTTAGTGCAATTTTAGCACAAATAAGCTGTGTGCTTCCAATTTTTATGTATTTCTTCATGTTTTTTTTATTTGTTATTACAAAAAATTAATAATTATATAAAAATGATTTTATTAACACCCCAATATATGAACTCTTGAAAATGAGATATTTTAACAGTAGCATACTTACAGTAGTTAAATTAACAAAATGTTCCTCAAATCAAATATAAAATGTTAGTTGTAAATTGTTACTGTTGAAAATTGTCACTTGTCAGCGACTCGGCATCCATGTCGACAACTTCTCCATCGTCAAGATCATATATGCATGAATTGACAATATGGAATCTTGATTGTGGAGTTCTACAATCTTTGCATATCTCTGCCGACAACGTCCTTCATACACATCTTCCAACGATGCTTTTATTAAGATTAAACTTATGACAAACTCCAATCCTTCAGCTCGCTGTCTGTTAGCCATTCCTCACAAAAAACCTGCTGATACCATGGCTTCACTATTTTATGCGGTGGCATGTGTGTCGCCATGCTGCTACAACTACCTACCGTACCTTCATCATCGCTAATTTTATAATCTCATAATAACCAAAAAAAAAAAAAATATGCTGTTTATCTGCTGGAGTCTTAAATTTAAATAGAATACTTTAATTTTTTTTTTTTTTTAATACCCCTTCTGGGGCTCAACGTGAGGTCTATTGAGTAAAATGTGTAAATTATGTGTGATCCCGGCCCTGACACTTTGATCTTAGCCAAAAGGCGTAGAAGCGACTCTTCTTTGACTGAGTATTTTAAATGACAGCAATTAACAGAATAACGGAAAATATATATTTGATGTAAACGAATAAAAAGACAACGTCATGGATATGGTTAAAAACAAGAATTAAATTTAAATGGAATAAAAAATATATAGCACATAATTTTTTATATTTCATTATAATATAAATATAATGTGTCATGCTCAGTGCACAGAATATACATACATTATAAATGCCAATTGTCAAATATACCCAGATTAATGTAGATTTGGAAAAACAATACCCAGATACACAGATGGAAGTAAAAGAACCCAGATCTAGTAAAATATACCCATCTGTGGCAACACTGTTCATATCCTTATTTTACATATGTATCGTCAGCAGTGTTGCACCCTTTAATTTTGAAAAGAAAATCTAGATTGTATCCTACAAAACAACTATACTGTTCAAAAAAAGAAATGCAACTTTTTTGGTGTTACTTTTATAAAAGATATTCGCTGATTGGACATCAGTCAAACTATCGACTGTGTCCACCTGGTCATTAACTTCTCGTGGTTACCTGAATTGTACTCATCTCATGATTCATGAGGTCATGAAAGAGGTCAAGGTCAAAACAACATTTTTGACAATAACTCGTGACAGGTTCATGAGAATCCCGTGAAACTTACTGAACACAAAACTCTCTGACCATATTATTGAATGCCTATAAAAGATTGACGCTCCTTGAATAAATTCAGTTGAATATTCAATGCGCAAGTATGGCTCATCTCACTACAGAACAACGACTCATCATCATTGGACGTTTACAGACTGGACAGTCACAAAGTGTAGTGGTCAGACAATTTAATGTGGTTAGAAGCACCATTAGTCGCCTTTGGAGGCGATTTCAAGAAACTGGCTCAGTGGCAGACCGGCCGCGCAGTGGAAGACCCAGAGTCACAACTCCTGCCAAAGACCGCTTCATACGGCTGCGTCACCTCAGGAATCGACTTGCATCTGCGTCCTCCACAGTCCAGTCAATGTCAGCAGCTCGACGAATTTCAGATCAAACGGTCAGGAACCGGCTGCACGACTCTGGTCTTTGGGCTAGAAGACCCTACAGAGGTCCTGTTCTTGCGGACTGGCATCACCAGAACCGACTGCAGTGGGCGAACCAGCATCGTCAATGGACCGTTGGGAATGACTGGAGACAGGTTTGGTTTAGTGATGAATCATTTTTTGTGCTTCAGCGACACGATAGACGGAGAAGAGTTTACCGCAGACTCCATGAGCGCTAAGCCCAGAACAGCGTTGATGAGGCTCCTCCACATGGTGGTGGAGGTGTACTGATGTGGGGGGCGATCAACTTCATGGGAAGAAGTGACCTGGTGCAAATTGAAGGACGCCTGAATGCCCAACGATACGTCGCTGAAATTCTTCGTCCTCACATCCTTCCACTTCTGGCTGCACGAGGGTCAATTTTTCAGCAGGATAACGCTCGACTTCATGTGGCACAATTCACCAGCCAGTTCCTCGCTGACAACAACGTCCAGACCATTCCGTGTGTGGTGAAAATACAGTGATGCAACGTTAAAATATCTCCAATTATAAAGATAACGGGTAAAATAACACGTAGGGATAAAAATATAGGCAAGATATGCCGAGGCTTCTTCACCTACGCCAGCGCTTTCTAGTGCCATTGAAACTAACTAGTTGGAACATGCAAACTAAACGACATATCCTTTTAGACGGGAGAGAAACGGAGATAACAGAAAAAAATTATGACGGTCTGAACACGTGTTTGAATCTAAAATGCAAAAAGACGCAATTTGTAGTTTTAAAGAAAAAAATTACGCCACTAGTTGACACAATGTAAGGAAATGGACAAAAAGCAACCTTAGCTCTTATTCGAAACAGACGTATCTTAGAAGTTTTACCGTAATTGGTCGTTTTAATTTGAATATAGCGGCAAATGCCATACCCGAAGGTTCAAAAACAAATTTCAAAACTAACCTTGAGAAAAGTAGGTTTTTTCTTTAATAATAAAGTTATGAAAATAAAACCTAGCTAGTTTGATAGCCCATCTTGAGCAGAGAAATAATATACTTTTAATTACACAGACGGACAGATAACACGGAAGATATTGATGAAAGACCGTATTGTTCAATACAGACTAGCGAACAGTTTTTTTGTGCATATTTTCACTAAAGTTACATTTTGGCGTCCTTGAGCCTAAAAATGCAAAAAACAAACTGCAAATGAACTAGGGGCAAAGTCGGAGGATAGTAGCTAAAAATAACTTAGCATAGAAATCGTATAAGTAAAGTGGGGCAGGTTTGTGTAGTTTTTTCTTGTAGTTAGTCCAAAAAACAAGTGTAATTTTGGGAAAAAACCAAGTTGAGACGGACAGACCGACAGAAAAATACTACACACTAGACTGAGACTGGACTGAAATTGAACATTTATATTTTGAATATTTGAAAAGTTAGAGGGGAAGTCCGTTGATTGGACAAAAGCTTTTATAGTACTGAAAGACAGACGCTCGCTTGTGCCATTTTATAGAAGACTGTCCATTGACACAGTTCATTATTGCTAGAGGTGATTTCCAGGAATTATTAAATAAAAATCAGTGGGACGCCCTAATCTAGCCAGCAGCTCAGCTGAGTTTTGCTAGTACTACGTAACTGTGTTCTCAATTCTGAATTGTGGTAAGGGAAAAAGCATTTATCTTGTTTATTTTAATATTTTGAGTGATTGATACTGCCATATCATGAAAAATGATTACGACAAGTGAGTGCTTACTCTAGGTCCCCAGCAGCAGTCCAGGGCTTAGAAACAAACAAATAATATATGAAAACATATCTAAGACTATGGAAGACAGATCTACATTTGAGATCAGTGGGAACATATCACCCACCTTATTGGATGGAAGAGGAAACTATTGAACATATTTCGGATGCAATGCAGTTTTGAGAAACTGGTACTATTTGATAACAACTGGGTGAGATGTGCTAAGTTGGTCAGAGAGATCTGACCCAATCTGTGTAATGTTGTTTTGCTGTGTTGTGTGTAAGAGTGGCGCAGTAAACAGAGTGTTGACACATGGCACAAATTTTGGTTTCAGAGTTTCTGATCTGGCACTACGCTTGTGCCAGATGCTTTTGTAGAAGTACAAGAGTGGATGCCTGTGCAGCCTAACATTTTACTCCAGCTACTGAGAGGAGTGGGCCACAAGAATTCTGTACTACATCGTCACAGGCCAGTTAAGTGCAAACCTGGCCTGCTGTAGATTCATCAACTGTGTCCACCATCAATAAAGAAATAAAATCTTGTTATATAAACACTAATATCAGTCCATATGTCAAGGACAATGAACTTTGTAACCATAGACTGGGCATGATGACGCCACCCCAACTAAACATCCAGTGCTAGTTTTTCCTAAGACATTGTAGATATTATTAATATTAACCAATGTAACAATATACCTATGTACAAAAATTTCATTTGATTATGCAATATATATATGCACTTTATTGAAAAATTCATATTGTTTCATGTTCTGACCAAAAGAAACAATTGGTTCAGGACTAATAAATTAAAAAAATTTTCAAACTTAAATTCTAAAAGCCAGTGTTAGTTCAGTTTATCATAGAGTTTATTATTATCATTATTAGACTTAGAATTTACATGTGTGTGTCTGTGTATTTTATTACCTACACATTACATTTCAGTACCCTAGACTTTTAACGTAGCTAACATTCATAATAGTAGAATAGGTCTGTTTGAGGTCGTAAGTGGTAGCAGAAAGGCCTTCTGTAACTCACATAAACTTTTATCTCAGGAGCCTTCACAGCTGACCTCATCCAGTACACTAGGTAACGTAACAACCATACAATAACATCAAAAACCACTACACCGTGGCCAGCCATATCATCAGACATTAACCCCATAGAACACTTATGGGATGAACTCGACAAACGACTCCGCCAGCAAGACGTGGCTCCAGCCAATCTCCGACAGTTGTCTCTTGCACTGCAGGAAGAGTGGGCAGCCATTCCACAACAACAGATCTAACGGCTAATCGGATCCATGTCAAGGAGATGTCGTTCTCTGATAGAGGCCAGAGGAGGCCTTACACCTTACTGAAATGTAGGCCTCAGTCGCAAAGAATAAAAGTCCAAACCAAATTTAATGAACATCATTTCATTGTTAAAGTCTGAAAGTTTCTTCATGCCAAGATTGATACATTAATTCCGTAAAATAAAATTTTGGTACAAGTTTGAAATTTAGTGTCCATTATCACTGCAATAATGTTGCGTTTCTTTTTTTGAACAGTATAGATACACCTAGATTTTTAATTTTGGGCTACGTTTGTACACCTTAGGCTATCTTAGGCATTTTAGGCTACTTTGGGCTATTTTGGGGATACTGTCTGCGAAAACCGAAAGTTGATCTACATTAGGGTGACCAAATAATAATTTTTTTTACAAAGAAGACATTTTCTGATATTTGACTTAAAGAGGACAAAGGAGGACACTTTTAAAGTAACGAGTATACAAAGGAGGATGCATTAATTTCACTAATTTAATACATGTCTGTACAGAATCATGATAAAATATACAGAAATACTTCAATGAAATTTTTTTTAAATGTTGTCTTCATAAAATGCATGTTTTAATAATTTTTCCATCAAGCATTATTGTTTCATCATCACTAAATATTCAGTACTTTTCACTTCAACTAAATGTTCATAGAAGTCTGTATTTGTAACATTTTTGTAATTGTATTGAACTTGTAATATTCCTTTTACACATTCAACAATGAATTTGTTTCTATTCTTTGTCCACTGACTTTCCATGAAAGAAAAGAAAGCCTCTCAATATTAGCATTATTTTTTGGAATAGCAAAGGGAGACAAAAACAAATTAGCAATTTGCAGTAGTTCCGAATATAAATCTACATTTCTTGATTGTTCAAAGAATTTGGTCCACTTTTCATGTGCCAGTAGTTGAATAAAAAAAATTATCATACAGATTTGATTAGACATAACTGAAGACTGTCAATAGGTCATTTTTATCATCGATTTTCATGTTCTTTCTCATTAAATATTTGATGGGAGGCCATAACATGTTGGAACTTGTAAAAATGTCAAACAGCCAAAACAATTAAATTCCTCTAAAGATTTTCGCATAAAAGACCCAAAAAAAATTGATTTTGTTTTTTTTTTCTAATTTTGTTTAAAAGCTGGACAAATAGAATTTTTTTAAAAAGCCCGCCAGATGCTACATTTTCACGCGAAAAGCAGATCTAGGCAGAGTTGCCAGATGAAAACTGTAAAAAAAAGTCAAACACCTTCACAAAAAATCTAAACCCTTCCCCCCATAAACACACTTACAAGTGCACATTTAGCAGTAAGTACTATCATAATAGTGTCCGATGACACCCTCATCCTGGCTGTCACCCAGGGCGTACTGCCCCCTCGCACACGCTTAGTACGCCACTAGTCAGAAGTATAGTGTTTTAACATTTTTGACGATGCAGTGAAGTCCTTACAACATTTATTTGAAAACAACAGCTAGGCTCTATTTTTTACAATAGTGTCAAGTAGGTGCAGCTGCCTTTTGTTTCTTGCTTTTATCTTAAATGATGGTACAAGAGAGAATATGCTCTCAACTATGGCATTACTCACTGGAATTATTACACACGTAAAGGTACATGCGGCGAGCTATTTAAATTCCTTATGTGGGAGTACACTGATCCAAAACAGTTCACTTTCTGTGGGGAGTCCATCTTTCTTAAATTGTGGTTCCTCTCTAAAATAAACAAAAGTTGTTTTTCTGTACTGCTCTTCTAATGTGATGAAATTGTTTTCTGCAATGTGTATAAAAGGTAACTCTGAAAATGGGGCCTGTTTCAAAATTATCACAGGGCTCAGTTTTGACAGGCCTTGAAAAGTATCTCTAGCTGCAGGAAATCTACGTCTAACTTGCCTGAGAGATTCTTTTTTGCACAGACGCACATCTTACCGTGACATTTTCTAGTTCTTGATGGACCTCAAGGTCCATGTTCTGCTGTAGGAACCTATTCCATTCTGTTAAGAACTTAACACCAAAATCAACATCATCATCATTCCTTTTTGTTCCCTGTGGAACATAGGGCAGAAACAGTTGCTCTCCATCGATTTCTATTCTGGGCTGTCTTTTTCAGCTGTGCCCAAGTCTCTTTGAAACATGCCATGTCTCTGAGCCATACAGCAAGACTGACTTCACATTTGAGATAAAGATTCTGATTTTATTCTCTCTGGATATAGGTGAGGAGTTCCATATTGGTCGAAGGCTTTATTTATCTTTGAGCAGACATCACCAACTGTTCCTCCTCCTTAGTCAATGTTACTCCCCAGAAATGTAAAGCTTTCTATTTCTTCAACAACTTGATCATTGATCTTCATCGAGTTCATCTGCCTATTATTTATTCTGATTTCCTTTGTTTTATTTATATTTATGTGTGGTCCCATCTTTGCCGCTTCTGTTACTAATTTAATTGTTTTCTCCTGCATATCGTGCTGTCTTTGTGATAGAAGGCACAAATGATCTGCAAATTCTAGATCCTCAATTTGTTTTTTAAATGTCCACTGTATTCCAGTTTTCTCTCCCTCTGTTGTCTGTCTCATAACCCAGTCTATGACCATGAGAACAAGTTTTTATGATAGCAAACATCCCTCTCTGACCCCACTGTGTACTGTGAAGGGCTCTGATTGTTTTCCTTTGTGTACTACTGTGCACGAGGCCTCCCGGTAGAAATCTTGGGTGATTTTAATGAATTTCTCTGCGATTCCATAATGTCTAAGGATTGTCCACATCTCAGTACAGTCTATACTGCCGAAAGCTTTTTCGAAGTCCACAAAGTACAAGGGGGTCTGCCACTCATTTGATTGTTCTATGATGATTCTGAGTGTTGCTATCTGGTCTGTACATGATCTTCCTGCATGAAATCCAGCTTGTGTTTCTCTAAGTTTGTCATTGTACCATAATATTATGAATGAACAACATGATAACTGGATCAGCCAATATAAACGCCTTTTCCAGATCTATGAAACAAAGATGAATCTCACTCTTATACTCAAGGGCCTTTTCATTCAGCTGTCTGAGTGTGAAGATTAGGTCTTGAGTACTTCAGTTTGCTCAGAATCTGCACTGGATCTCATCCAATTGTGGCTCAACTAGGCATCGCATCGGAGTCTCTGCTCTAGGATTATAGAGTAGATTTTACCAGGGACACTGAGAAGGGATATGCCTCTATGGTTTCCATATTATCGATTGTCACCCTTTTTGAAAATTTGTGTTATGATGGCAATCTCCCAATCCTTTGGTATGGTCTTGTTGCACCACGCTGCCTGTAGGACCCTTAAGAGTAATAGGTTGTCTGGTGCTCCCATGCACTTTACCATTTCTGGTGTTATACCATCATGGCATGCTGCTTTGCTCATCTTGATTTTCTCCAGTGCTGCCTTCAGTTCTTCCATCTTTATGTCATCTTCATCATCATTGGTTTTCTCTTCTGTGCTAGTGGTTATCATTTCTGATGCTTCACCATGCTCACCATCCAAGAGTTCTGAGAAATATTCTTTCCATCTTTCCATTACTTCCTTTGGGGCAGTAAGCAATTTTCCTTGCTTGTATTTTTTATAAATTTGAGAGGGCATTGTTTTTTTCTTCCTCATGTTCTTTGGGGTCTTATAGAACAATTTCTGGTTTTCTTGCGCATCTTTTCCTTGCTTTTCTCCAAATTCTTCCCAGGAATTCTGTTTTGCTGCTAGCACCTTGTTTTTTGCTTCTGCTCTGAGTGTCACATATTCTCTGTAAATCTCCATTTGTCCTGTTGTGTTTTTAGCTCCTAAGTATTGTTTCCATGCTATTTTCTTCTCTCTTATTTTCTCTTTGACTTCCTCTGTTCACCAAGGTGTCCTCTTTCTCTTGTTCCCAAGGCGGACTTCACTACATGCTTCTGCAGCAGTTGTCTTTATGATGTTCTTGAATTTAAGCCAGAGGGTTTCCAAGTCATCAGGTTGTTCTGTGTTGCTCACCACTGCAGCAAAAAGCCCCTGATATCTGGCCTTAATTTCTGGCTCTCTCAGCTTGTAGGTCTTAATGCTCATTTCTCCTGTTCCTTTACTTAGTTTCTTGCATGATGTGGGCAGTTCCTAGGCTGAGCAACTCTTTCAGTTGTTCTTTTGATTGTAAGCAGGCAGTGATCACTTCCAATCTCTGGCCCCCTCCAGACTCTAGCATCCCAGACATATTTGAATGAGCTCCTCCTAACAATGGCATAGTCGATCGCTGACTTCTCATTCTTTGTTGGTTCACATCTAGTGTATGCATGTATGCGCTTATGGAGGAACTTTGTGTTTGGAATGATCAGATTCTGCTCACTGCAGAATCTAAGGAGTCGCTTTCCATTGTCATTGAGAGTATCTTCTCCATATCTTCCAATAACTCCACCCCATCTAGCATGGTCATTTCCAGCTCTGTCATTGAAATCTCCGAGCATGATAATTTCATCTAGGCAGTCATCCACTGTCCTTTGAAGCAGCTCGAAGAATTCCTCCTTGACCTCTGCTCTCTCATCCTCATTTGGCCCATACACTATGACCAGGTTGACTATGGTTTCTCCTTCTTTTAGTTTTACAACCATAATGCACTCTGAGACACAGTTCCATCCCTTGATACTATCTTTTTGGTTTTTGGCCACAATGCAACCCACGCCCCCCTTTAGCTCTTTCCAGGGTTCATAGCAAATTTCTTCAAGCATTTTCCAGGTTTTTCCAGGTCCAGCACGTGATTTTCAAGGATGGGAAACTCTAATATTTTCCTCATCTAATTTTCTCAGATATAATTATCACTTTGCTGACCAGCAATCCGGAGCATTACCATCTCCCATTACCAAGGGTGTTTGCAGATTTCTTTAAAAATAACTTTTTGTTTTTAAATATCATAAAAGATTGGAAAACAGACATCTTTTCCAAGTTTTTAGTGAATTTGTTCAACATCAGCGCAATAAAATGTTAGTGACATGGATGGTAATGAATAAAATAAGCTTGACTGATGTATTGATTTAACGATTAACCACGTCTTCTTCTTCTTTGATCCGTAGCCGCCGACCGTCAAAGCAGTCAGTGGCCATCACGCCTAGTGGCGTCTTGTAGGGCAACAACAAATTGATTCCACTTTGCTCGGTCGGTGGCCATCCTTCGTACAGTGCCCCAACTCTGGTTCATTCCCTGCATCTCAGCCTCCACAGTCCTCCGCCAGGTTGTTTTTGGTCGGCCTCTCTTTCGTTTTCCTTCAGGGGTCCAAAGCATAGCTGTTCTTGTGATGGCATCAGGGTCTCTTCTGAGGACATGGCCAACCCAGCTCCAGCGTCTGCCAGCTATGATGGTGTGCATGTCCTCTTGCTTGCTACGAGTAAGCAGATCTTGGTTAGTGATGGTATTCGGCCAAAAGATTCGGTGAATTTTTCTTAGGCATGTTGTGTGAAAGGAGGACAATTTCAACATTTCCTTCTCTGTGACTCTCCAGCATTCCGCACCATAGAGAAGCACAGAAAGCACACAGCTCTGATATAATCTTAATTTTGTGCTTGTGCTGTATTGGGAGGACTTCCAGATGTTGTTTAGGCTAAAGAAGGCTGTTCTTGCCTTATTCATTCTGATGTTGATGTCTTTGCCTGCCCCGCCGTCTGGTGTTACTATGCTTCCTAGGTATGTGAAGGTATCTGTCTGTACCAATTGCTGATTCCTTACTGATATGGGCTCAGGGTTGCTCACATTGAGCGTCATGACCTCAGACTTCTTTAAATTTATGTTCAAGCCCACCTGCTGGCTGAACTTGTTAAGTCTATCCGTTTTTTCCTGGATGTGTTGATGTGAATGTGCTAGTAGTGCAATGTCATCTGCATATTCCAGATCTTCCAATGTAGAAAATGTTGTCCATCTTATTCCTCTTGGACTGCCCTCTGTTGTCTGGCGCATCACCCAGTCTATGACTGTTAAAAATAGAGTGGTTGACAAGGGGCATCCCTGTCGTACTCCTGTCTTCACGTCAAAGGTTAGGTTGCTCTGCCCAACACTACACGTAAAGTTGGCATAGAGGCTTTTTATAATTGACACTATGCAGCTTGGAATTCCATAAGCCCTCAGTATTTTCCATAAACTGTCCCTATGTATGCTGTCAAAAGCCTTTTCAAAATCTACGAAATTAATGTAAAGCTGTCTTTGCCATTCTGAGCACTGCTCTATAATGTTCCTGAGAGTGAATATATGATCTACACATCTTCTATACTTTCTAAATCCTGCTTGTTCCTTCCTCAGTTTGTGGTCTACCGCCTTTGAAATTCTCTTTATAATTATCCTGCCTAGTATTTTGCTGGGAACTGAGAGAAGAGTGATTCCTCTCCAATTATTGCAGTCTGCAAGATCTCCCTTCTTGGGCAACTTGACAATTATTCCTTTGTTCAACTCTGATGGTGTTGTCCCCATTTTCCAGACTTGTGCAAATAGTGGTTCTAATAGTTCTGCTGCTAGCTCAGGGTCTGTCTTAAATAGCTCTGCATTTAAGTTATCATGGCCCGGAGCTTTGCCGTTCTTTAACCCTTTGATTGCTGTGATGATTTCTTCTTTTCGTGGAATGTCTGTATTCACATCTAGATCGTTTTCAGCTTCAGGAACATTCAGTTGTGTCTCTGGTGGTTCCTTGTTCAGAGTTTCTCTGAAGTGCTCTGCCCATCTTGTTTCCTGTCCCTCTGCTGTCGTGACGAGATTACCTTGCTTATCTCTTACTAATGTAATATTATTTGCACCTCGTTTTCCGCTGATGAATTTAGTTATTTTGTATACTGTGCTTTGTTCATTTCTCAGTGCTGCCTCCTCTGCCTGTCTTGCAAGATCGTCTAGGAAATTCCTTTTGTTGGCTCGGGTTTGGCGTTTAACTTCCTTGTCCAGCTGACTGTACTGTTCGCTATATAGTTGCTTTAACCTGGGGGACTTCGCTTCTGTTTTCTTTCTTTTCATTTCCTTTCTCATCGTTATGGTGTTTAATGTTTCTGGTGTTATCCAGTCTTGCTTCTTCCTTTCCTGGAATCCCAAGCATGATTTGCTGCTTTCTTTGTATATTGTTGAAATGGTGTTAAAATTCTGGTCTATATCATGAGTCAATGTCTTTTCCTGACTTTTGGCAAATTGATATCGTTTCTTTATGTCGGCTGCAAAAGCTTTTCTGGTAAGGGAGTCCTTCAATTTGCTGATGTCAAACCTTTTCTGTGTAGTTACAGTTGGTGCAGCCCTTCTTAGTTTCACTTTCAGTTTTGCTACTACTAAATGGTGATCACTTCCCACATCTGCACCTCTTCTTACCTTCACATCTTGTAATGCATGTCTCCATCTACCGTTAACCATGATGTGGTCTATCTGGTTTCTGTCCCGACCATTTGGTGATTCCCATGTTAATTTGTGAATTTCTTTATGTGGGAAGAGTGTTCCTCCAATGACCAGGTTGTTAATGCTACAGAAACTTATTAGTTTATCCCCATTTTCATTTGCTGTTCCGCTGCCGCATTTCCCCATTGTTCTTTCATTATATGTATTGTGTGTACCAACTTTCGCATTGAGGTCTCCCATTACTATAACAAGATCATATCTAGGTGTATCTTCCATTTCTTTCTGCAGTTGTTGATAGAATTCATCCTTGACCTCCTCATCGCTATCATTCGTTGGTGCGTAGCATTGTATTATTGTAGTGTTGGTGAATCTCCCTCTCAATCTTAATCTTATCAGTCTGTTGTTGATGGGTTTCCATTCCAGTAATGTCCTTTCTATTCCTTTCTGTAGAATAATGGCTACGCCTTCATTGTGCTGTCCATCCTCTCTTCCAGAGTAAAGTACTGTTTCTCCTGTTGCTGTTTTAACTTTTCCTGCCCCTGTCCATCTGCTCTCGCTTATCCCTAGAATGTGTAACCTATAGTTTCTCATTTCTGCCGTGACCTGTCTTAGTTTACCTGTCTCGTACATTGTCCTGACATTCCAAAAACCTATTCTTGTATCCTGTTTTGCGGTCAGGACGTCCGTTTTCATGTCAGTGGCTTCCTTTCGGCTTTCACCACTGACAGTCATACGAGCCACAGACTCCGAATGTCCATCCCGCAGCAAAGTTTGTTCATTTGATGCTGTTTCCGTAACTTCATTATTTTTTTTACATAGACAGGGGTGTCAGCCCTATGCTAAAACCCCCAACCTGGAGGACCAGGGTACCAGCTTTTGTCTGACCCCTACCCACACAGACCAGTCCAGCTTGGTTGAACCTACCAGGAGTAAAACTCCCACTGGCATAGCTCTGGGGATTGTCAGGGTACGCAAGCTGCCATACCGCTACAAGGTATAGGTACCATTGATGGCAGGATTAACCACGTATATCAACATAAAAGGCTAATAAAATTGTGAATAAATGCAAAAAAAACTGTATTTTTCGTGTTTCTCTTTTTTGAATGTATTCTGCGTCTGTGGCATCTGATAATGAGCGTTTGTAAATGCTGGAGTAGTTAAGTACCTCTAGTTGGAGTCTGAGCTGCTTTTTTCATTAACTGGGGTTGAAGTTGTAGCTGTAGGCCTCTGCAAGAGTCTTTGTCAACGATCCACGTTGATAATCCTTGACTGTGTGGTATAACTTGAAGCAGGGTATCAGGCATAGAGATACATTGCAATCTGGGCAGTACATGCAAGTCTGGCTTCTGTTCCCTGCAGCCTTACACACTTTACAGTCTGGTTTGTGCCTTGCCCTTTCATATTTATCAATGAAGTGGTGCTCAGTAAGTCGTGTTGTTGTGACCTGTGGTTTTGAAGGTGTCACATTGCGTAGAAGAATAGCAAGTTCAATAAGTTATACTGACATCCTGATCTTTGCTTTGATCTATTTTTGTAGAGTTGGCAGTGTTGTAGTTATGTGCCCACTGACCAGGGCAGTTTCAACTATGAAATAATATAAAAATAGGATCTGTGTGGGTAGGGGTAGCTTGCACCTAGTTGGCTGAAGTGGTCGACACCTCCCATACTTTTGCTGTATTTTTCTGCAAGCACTGGCTTCTGAATTGTTCTGCCCTAAAGAATTTGTCTTTCTAACTGTCTTGTTTATATTATCATTGGAGTGAACAGTAGATATAAGGTTAAATCTTTTCATATCATGCCAGATGACTGTCGGCATGCCTTATCTTCTGTTGCACAAAACACAGGATGATTTGTCTTTTTCAATTTGAGTTGTTTTTTCTTCAGTGCTACAGGAAAATGCTTCCTATTTTCCGCTACTGTTCCAAATGCACCAATCTGAATTTCAGGTCTTGAAATAAAGCTGAAGGCTGAATCAAAACTACCACAGAAGAGAATATGTCCCTTGTTGTGTATGAAATTTGAATTAAAACTATGGTGACTTTTCACTGAAAAAAAGTCCAAATAATCTCAGCTCTCAAGAGTTTCTTCCTTGGTCACAAATGATGTCACATCTGTAGGTCTCCTAGTAGTGTTAGATGATTTTGACGTGTCCGAGGGAGTAGTGTTAGATGGTTTTGATGTTTCTGAGGAAAAAACTTCCTTGGGATTGTGTTCTTTTCTGTTTAAAAAAAAAAAAAAATGGAACACACAAATAACTTATGAGTAGGCCTAAGCTATGTATATTTACCAAGTCAAAATTCTAAACGCATACATAATATAGTCAAACAATATTTAACTAGAACAAAAGGTAATATATAGTAAGTGGGAGGGTTATACTTATGATAAGTGAAAATCTATTAAATATCTAACTGGAGACAGCAGGCCTTTACACACGCCACCCCCACATCTTTACTATTTTTGTTGGGTTTTGTATCGTTTGTTTGTTTAGATTTTTTTTTAAATCTAATTTTCTTTAAAAATAACATAGGCTATGCACAAAATTGCTGATTTTCATTTATCCTGATTACAGTGATTTGACAGATGTGATGCCACTTTCGTGTATCGGAGGTTATTCATGTTATCTGGAATTGAAAACATGTAGGGCTAAGCCTATCCTAACTAGCTTATAACCCTTCAGAGGTAGATTGGGATAAGTCTTTTCATCATAAATATAATAAAAAAGCATTCAAAATATATTTATTTCCCAAAAATGTGGTGAAATGAACAGTGAGACATGGGTCTGATAACAGGGTATGCTATAGGATATGGAATCGCCATCAATTTCTATTCCTGACCATCTTAAACTGTCAAATATATTCCTGTATGCAGATGTAAACCAAGAAATTTCGTTCAAATGCTTGCCTATAGGCTAATTTTGGCCATGGTTAAAAATAAAACTGTAAATAGGCCTTCATTGTAAATACAGACGCAAGTACAGTAGGCCTATCTATAAACTGGACTTATTTAAATAGGTTTTATAAATGAGATAAATGAATTTATTACTTACGACGCGTGCTAAAAATAAATCTGCGTTTACGTCATTAACACAAAGTAAGGTAACTGAAGTTACCATACAATTTTTACTTCTCTTTGCACACTAAATCCATTTACAGAAGTTTTCGGCGGTTTCATTTTTGGCACTTTGTATTAATGACGTAAACGCAGATTTATTTTTAGCACACGTCGCGTCTGGTGTTGCGAAAAATTTCATCAATAACCGAAAAATTGACGCAAAGTAACAAACTTTCGATTTCGTATTTTTTTTCAAGGTCCGATGCGGAAAATTCAAGGTTTTTAGACATTTTTCCAGGCTTTTCAAGGCCTGGAATTTTTTTTTTCATTTTCCAGGTTATTCAAGGTTTTTCCAGGTCACTACGAACCCTGTCTTTCAGATGTGGGTACACCATTGTAGAGCAGCGTGTTGCAATCAAGATCCATGACTCCTTGTCCTTTTTTCTTCGTTTCCATTATAGCCAGGATTTCTAGTTTTGCTTTCCTCATCTCTTCCACCAGCTCCTCTTCTTTCCCATTTATAATTCTTGTGTTCCAAGTTCCATAAGTCGTAGTCCATTCCAGTTTATTACATTTAGAATCAGTCCGGTTTTCTCTCTTGTAGTTCTCATAATCAAAGTTTAAAGCAAACAGGTGATTGGCCTGTTGTGCCTTTGCATGGTGGAGTGGCTGCCTCCTTACGGCCTCCATGCAGGCAGCCCCCCTTCCTTTTTCAGCCGGGCTTGGGACCGGCCTAGGTGGAGTTATACCTAGTATAGATCAAGATAAATTCTGAAAAAGATCACTTAAAACTGTCCAAAATCAACTCTTTATGGGTGCAGCATATTGCAAGATGGATCTTTCTTCTCTAAGCATTACCAGTATAACATACATCCTTAAAAGCCACAATATTATTAAAGCTTCCAAACAATGTTACAAATAGTGTACATACCTTAACGTCTGTTTCCTGCTTTATTTCTGCAAACAGAGTTGTGACATTAGCTTCCACATTTCTTCCAGCCTGAAAGCAATGTTGTTTTCAAATTTCATTTATATGATAATGAACTTCTGGAATAATTTTGACCAAACAAGTCTATTTTTAAGAAGATCACAGTGGAACATTGGTGCTGATATGGGTGATTGTATAATTATAAGTAGTTGGTCAGTGACATACTGTGCCAAAGATCATACTAAACACACTTTTGACTCAAATAATTTGAAGATCAATTTTTTTATTTTTTATTTGTTAACCCTGATTATTTCTTATACAGGTGTGTATCCCATAATCTGAACATCTGCAAACCAAGACAGACCAAAAAACGGAAAAGTTTTGTGGCTGACTTTTGGGCTACTTTAAGTTTCCAACAAAAAAAATTATTATTATTTGTATATGGTATGTGTGATGGACAGGATGAAAATTGAAGTCCCTGAATTGACGGATATTAATGGTATATTATTATACTTGGATAGCATCGGGGGCCCTGAATATTGTTGTAATTTTATCGCCAACACGGAACCCCTATGTGCACTGATTAGTGTGGATCATTTCCACATGGATTTTTCCCCACGCTGGCTAATTAGTATGTAAACAGTTATCAAGCGGACAGCCAGAAGTTGCTTTGTCTTAGGTTTAGTTTAGCCACGCATACTGTCTCATCTCTTGAGCAATTTAAATCAGCTAATTCCATATTTCTTTCTGTCATCCCATCAAGAAGGCGTTGCCAGACTTAAATGGGAAAATGGTCAGCATCAAAGACGCAAGTTGTCCTTAGAACGAAGCAGAGTTTTTAACACCTCTGGTTGACACTTTCATGCGAACCGGTCTGAGAGAGTTGGAAATCGCTGGCAGACCAAACAGAAATGGGGAAGTCTAGAGCTGGGACTCGTGGCACGAAACGAGATAAGTTCCCTACATCAAGAAAGGCGACAAACATTGCATGTAGCTATTACTTTCTATTTCATTAACTATATATATTATATTGGTACCACTGAATAATGCAGTTATCATTCATGGCCAGAGAGTTGAAGCAGTACCTAGCTTATATGAGAATCTTACAAGATTTCTTTTGGAGTCTTCTATATTGGAAGTCTGAATTCAATTCTATGTGCTGCGGTGGTCATACCTTTTGCGATCCAGCGGTTTATATATATATATATATATATATATACAGTAGAACTCCATTTATCTGAACCCCAATTATCCGAACATCCAATTATCCGAACACTTTTTCCAGAAAAAAAAAAATCAGACGCCACCAGTCACGTTAGACTACATTTCTGAATCTTTTGATGCGGCAAGCTTCAAATGTGTGCGAACAATTTGTAGAGGATGGTATGGGCTAATGGTCGGTCGCTTACGTACAGGATGTCAGTTAGATCATAGTCAGTTAATATCTGGTTTACCAATCCAGTGTACGTGTGCGTTCTAGGCAGAACACTGGCTAAACAGACAGTTCAACTAGGAGAAGGTGAAACTGTATCTTCACTTGCGAGGATTTTCAATGTTGGGAAAACTACCGTCTCTGACATCAAAAGTAACAAGGATAAAATTATGAGTTTTGCATCGAAATTGGATAGTGAAAATGGGTCGAAGAAACGTACGTAAAACCATGAGAAATGCGAAAGATTTGAAATTGGAAGAGGCTTTGTATATATGGTTTGTGCAAAGAAGAAGCAAAGGGGAACCTTTCTCTGGCTCTCTACTGTGTGAAAAGGCACTTCAGTTCAACAATCAACTTGACGGTCCTCCTGACTTTAAGGTTAGCCAGGGATGGTTAAGAAACTTTAAATCTCGTCATGGCATACGAGAATCGGAGATTCAAGGGGAATCTTTATCTAGCGATGCAACTGCCGCTGAAAATTTTAAAGAAACATTCTTGGCATTTTTGGAAGAAGAAGGTTATTCACTCGATGATGTGTATAATGCCGATGAGACTGGCTTATACTGGAAATCAGTGCCTCAAAAATCACTTGCATCTCAGCACGAAGCAGCTGCCCCTGGGTTTAAAAAGTGCAAAGGGAGAGTAACAATTTTGGTAGCCGCGAATGCCAGTGGAAGTCATCGTTTACCGGTGCTAATGATCGGCAAAGCCAAAAAACCACGTTGTTTAAAGAATGTGATATGTCTCCCATTGTGCTGCAAAGCACAGAAGAGTGCTTGGATGAATAGTGAAATATTTCTTGATTGGTATACAAATCAGTTCATCCCAAATGTGAAGAGGTTGAGAGAACAAGAAAAGAAAATTGGAAAAGTAATTCTTCTACTGGACAATGCACCATCTCATCCAGAGACGGATACACTGAATGCAGTTGATGCAAATTTTAAAGTAATTTTTCTGCCTCCCAATGTAACAGCACTGATTCAACCAATGGATCAGGGTGTTATAGCAAAGCTTAAAAAGATGTACAAGGAAGTCCTGCATCGTTTATTGTTGGCTGAAGATGAAGAAAGTGTGGTGGCGTTTTCCAAAAAGCTTAATCTCAAAGACTGCTGCTATATGTTAGCTGATGCTTGGACCACCCTGTCACAAGATAATCTCAACAAGGCTTGGAATAGATTGCTTGGGAAAAAAGGAGGAAATGAAACTACTGCAGTGAACACAAATGATGATTGTATAAATGAAGTTGTGGAACTGTTTCAAGCAATGCCCGGATTTTCGGACTGTGACAAAGATGATGCACACATGTGGCTAGAAGATGATAATGATTCTGGTTTTCAGTTTTTGAATGACGAAGAAATTTTGTCTTTTATGCAAGAAGAAAACCACAGAAGACTCCTCAGAAGTACATGATGTACTTGTAGATTATGAAGAAAACCCAAAACGTCGACCAAGTCCTGAAGAGGCCTTTATAGCACTAGAAACAGCGATGGCTTGGTACGAGCAAGAAGATGACAGCTGTCCTACACAGCTTCTGCTGTTGAAGAGAATGCGGGACTTAGCAGCCAAAAGGAGACTATCCAGTTTGGTGCAAAAGAGGATTCCTCATTATTTTAAATAGTGGGCTACATCTGTGCAAGTACATGTATACGTAAGTTGAGCCTGGTTTTGAATCGTTTGTAATGTTATTTTGAAAACATTTCTCTTTCTTAAAAAAAATAATTAATACAAGTAGTACATGCACTGCAGTATAATGAAAGATTTTGGTGATACAGTGATCTAATACAGTGTGGGTATTATTATTACAGTACAAGTAAATATGTTTTATAGTGTATTTTCCTTGTGATGGTTAATTATTTTTAGAAATATGTGTACATGTACTCGATACATTATGTAATCCAATTATCCGAACATTTGATTATCCGAACGATGCTGGGTCCCATGGGGTTCGGATAAATGGAGTTCTACTGTATATATATATATATATATATATATATATATATATATATATATATATATATATATATATATATAGAGAGAGAGAGAGAGAGAGAGAGAGAGAGAGAGAGAGAGAGTCATGTTCAGATGGCTTACGGCATCCCAAAGTATATGTTTCAAACATAATAACATTGACAATACAAAAATCTGATTGTTGGAGACCCTTGTAAGTCCATCGCAAAACCAGTAGAGCGGTTAAATATCCAAACCCACGTCAATGCTAAATTGTGTAAAGTTTAACTGGAATGGGCCAGTGCCAGATATATTATATTAAATCATATAAAGTTCCCTGGCCTGAGGAGGCAGAACTTATAGCACAAATTTATTTAATTAAACCCAGAGGACAGTAAACATTATTCATACCACCAACTTCTACAGAGAACATTTTCGGCTATTTCTTTCCAAGAACAGCCTGGGAGTACCATTCTGCTGTTTGAGATATTTCCCAGTCACTACAACAGAATCCTAGAAAACAAACTTATTCCCAATTAAATACCTGCAGTCCGACGAAGAATGACCCGTCTGGAAAATTATAAATCAACACCCCATTTCAGCAAAATCTCCGAGAAAATAGCAGTGGCCTAGACGGAGTTTTTCTGGGGCTGAACTGGAAAAAACAGGACATGTAATAGTCCTAAAGACACTGTGTTTGATTAAATTCTATGGATGTATGCAGCCAACAGAGGGGTAAGTCTGAAAGAAAGTGAGCTCACTGTATGAATGTTGAGAGTGGAAAAACGGAATGAAAGAATTTAATTTACTTAAGTTTACTACTAATATAACACCTTCTTTTATCTATCTCTCACTAAGTCCGAAGGCCCACGGGACAGTTAAACTAAGGACATTTTGGTTACCCATCCCGACTAACCCCACTCCCGTTGTCAATCCTTTGTTTGATCTGTTGGGTAAACAACCTCGGGTAGGATCCTTTTCCTAGTTTTTCCATGTTCCAGAGGGAGGGTCTATGAGAATATATATTGTTTATTTATTTTCCCTTTATGTAACTATAATTTCACCTGATGACATGATAACGATGTATTAACTGTTGTAACCTATTTTTCTTCTAAAGATATAATAAACCTAATATAAACCTTAAAGTTATTGGTGTCAGTCAAAACCCTCCTGATATATATTTTTATGTGACCCCCATAGTTTACCTGGTCGTTTCTACGTATGTACGTATTTATTTCACAAAATTGTTCGCGTGTGCATATTAGAGGATAGTGTAGTTGAATCAGTATCAAGCGAGAAAATACTTCTCCATTTAAAGTGTGTCCTACTAGATAGGTGGGTGGAGCAATTACTCAACCCAAGAAAGTATTTTTCTCCTACACCTGTACTCCTCGTAAACAGGACTATTTCTCATACCTTTTCTCTCACCTAGATTTCACTATATCACCTCTGCTCGATCGGGACCATAAAAATATAAGGCCTATCTATAAAAACTTACGACAGTATGCAGGGAACCGAACACATGCAATGTTCAGTTTATCACATTTCATCCTCTTGAAGCGCAAGCGCAGTATAAGCTGATACATGTGCTATAATGTGATATAAATTTTAAAACACAACTATTGTGTCTAGGTACCACTTTCAGCCACGTGTGAATATTTCTGAGCTTATTTTGTCATTTTGAGTGTGGATATTTGTGAGCTAATTTTGTGACTTAAACTTCGCCAGTTTAATTTCATTGTGAAAGTGTTGAAAAGAGCTGCAGATACTCCTGTGGGTAACAGTAGGAATAAGAAAAGAAAGCATTTGTCATTATGGATAGCACAAAAGGTAGAGTTATTGCAGAAGCTTCTTTGTGGTGTCTCTGAGCGTCACCTTACTGAAGAATATGGAGTAGGAACTACCACAGCATATGACATAAAGAAACATAGACAAGCTGCTGAAGTTTTACATGGACAGTGATGACCAAATACTAAAGTCAGACCAGAAAACTTTGCACAGAGAAAAAAATGAAGAAGTTTTGGCAGTTTATGGAATTAAAGAAAAACTGCTTAGACAGAAACCATTGTTAATGAGACAGATGACACTGGGTAAAATCTACAAAAAGGCCATCTTCCTTATTGCCTATTCATGAGCTGAAAATCCTGTTCTGGTCCATCAACAGATGTCTGACACGAATCTGATGATGATGATTACAGCATTGAATGTACATGTGCAGGTATTTAACAAAGTTTATGTTAGAAGTTTAAAAAAAATATTTTACTGATCAATAAATTGTACTACATAATTTAAAAAGGGTGATTTTTGGGCTACTGTCATAAAATGTGTGTGTAAACCCACTTCTTTGTTAATACACATTGTCGAGATACAACTATGCCCCAGCCAATCAACAAGCAACGTTCACCAGTCTCTGAGCCAGAATAAAATTCGGCATAAGCCCTGTTTTTCGTGTCTCAGTCACGGCCATCTTGTCTCTCAATATGGAGGCAGACAGAATAAAATTAGGCATAAGCCCTGTTTTTCGGGATTCGATCTCAGTCATGGCCAGTACAAAACTGCTGGCTATTAAAAAGGCTAAAACGCCGGGAACAAATCAAAAACAGTTCCTTACACAGTAAAAGAACTCAGAACCGTATAGAAAGAATTTCCGAACAGCTAAACTTCTTCCAGGAGAAAACTATCACCAATTCTCTGCTAGATTGGAAACCTATTTGGAAAAATGGAGTAGTTTAGGAAAGTGTCAGGATCTAAAAGAAATGATAATGGTGGAGCAATTGAAAGAGTCCATGCCTCAAGAAATGAGAAAGTTTATCATGGAACAAGAAGCAGAGAGATTGGAAGATATTGTAACTGTTGCTGAGAGATATCAAGCAGCTCAGGCAGAATTATTAGGAAATAAGAAGAAGCAGGGTGAAAACTTCAAATCATCACAAAACTATACCAAATATGAACAAAAGGACCATACCACAAGGAACAAACAAAGATTTGACCAAAAGGACAAAAACCCTCTAAGATCGGATAAGATACCTTACTGGAAGGAAGGAAAGTGGTGTAAAACTTGTCTAATGAGTATCCACAATACTGCAGACTGCAGAAGGAAGAATCCTCCTCATCATGCTGCATGTCTTACAACAGGGAAGCCGGGAAGGAAGGAACTGGCAGTAAGTCAGAAGGACTTCCATCACCCCCCTGTCTGTGAGGAAGTGACTGTGAATGGCACTCAAGTACTGTGTTTATATGACACAGGATTGGACTTTGATTCAGTTGTGTGCTCTTCTCTAGTGAGTCCTGACCAGATAACCACAGAAACAGTGGAAATCCGAGGACCGATCAAGGGAGCAAGAACCATGACATTACCCATAGCCCAAATCAACATAAGATCTCGCTATGTGGAAGGAGAAATCAAAGCAGCAGTGATGGACGACCCTATTTACCCTTTTATTCTGGGGTGTAGGTATGTTTTCCTAGGAGAACCTATAAAACCTGTAGTTATGGCAACAGTCCAGATCAGGAAAATGGAGGAAAATCCTATCAATACTAATCCAGAAGAGATGAAAAAGGCTCAATCAGCAGACAGCACATTGAAGCCTTGTTTTGGCAAATTGCCTAAAGCACATAGCTCTCCAGAGAAAGGAGACTTTTATATGAAGAATGGCCTACTCTACAGAAAAGCTGGAACAGGACCTAAAGGGCATGGACAGCTAGTAGTGCCAAAATCTTACAGGGAGAAGGTTATGATGCTAGGACATGCTATACCCTTCAGTGGACATATGGGAATAGGGGCCACTGGACAAAGGATAGCCTGTCACTACTTTTGGCTAGGAATCACAGAGGACATAAAAAGATATGTAAGATCCTGTCCAGAATGCCAAAGAGTAGCTCCTAAGCATAGGACTGCACCAGCAACACTGGGAGAAATGCCCATTATGGGAATCCCTTTTGAACGTGTTGCAGTGGATATTGTTGGACCCCTCACTAGGACCATGAAGAGAAATGCTTACATCTTAACCTTTGTTGATACTTGCTCTATGTGGGGAGAAGCAGTGGCCATGTCAGCTATAGATTCAAAGCACGTGGCAGAGGCCCTGTTAACAATATTCACCCGATTAGGTTTCCCGCATCAGATATTGACTGACAATGGTTCTCAGTTTAAGGGAAAGCTAACACAAGAATTATTCAGGATATTTCAAGCCAGGCCTAACACCATATTCCCAATATGCCTAAATGGGCGTGTAACGGGTTCCTTTACCTTTTTTTTTTTACTATCATTGTAGTCCCTACCATGCCCAAGGGAACGGACAAGTAGAGTGGTTCAATGGTACACTAATTTCAATCCTTAGAAAACTGGCGAGTGAAAAACCTGATACTTGGGATACATACTTACCCGCTGCACTATTTGCATAACCCCACAATTCAACTGGATTGGCTCCAGCTACATTGTTGTTTGGAAGACCAATAAAAGGTCCACTGGAAGCATTGCTGCGGACATGGACTGATGAAAAAGCAGAGGAAACAGTGACTTTCTCATACCAGTACGTCAACGAGTTGACATCTTGATTGAAAGCAGGTTGGAAATTGGCCAATGATAACTTAAGACAGGCCAGGAGGAAGCATGATGCGTACTACAACAAAAAAGCAAAGGATAGGGAACTGGAGGTGGGTGAAAAGGTGTTATTGCTGTTGCCAAGCAGTAATAATAAATTGCAGATTGGATGGCAGGAACCCTATGTTATACTGGAAAAACTTTCCAGACCAATTATAAGATTGACAAGAAAGGAAAGGAGAAGGTATATCATGTCAATCTTCTTAAAAAGTACTATGGCAAGGAATCATCAGAAGTTGCACATATCATGACCCTAGCCATTGCAACAGAAATGCACAGTAAACCACTTCACTCTATGGAATATCCACTCACAACTACAGAGGATTATGTTCAAGTAAACATTAGTGGACATTTAACTCCAGAGCAGAAGAAGATGGTTCAGAAAGTGTTGGAAACCCATGCTGATGTGCTCACAGATAAGCCAGGTCATACGAATCTGTTAGAGAACGACATGAAGGTTACTGACCCTACACCAGTATGTATGAGAACATACCCTATACCTTATGCGAAAGCCCAAGCACTAAGGGAGGAAGCTGATTATCTGTTGAAGGAGAAAATTATCTCGAAGTCAGACTCTCCCTATAGCTCAAGTGTGGTGCTTTTAAGAAAACCGAGTGAACACAGGTTATGTATTGACTACAGGAAGCTAAATGCGATCACAGAATCTCAGGTGGACCCATTACCTGACACCAACCAGCTGTTCTCTACACTAAGTAAGGCTAGGTATTTATCGAAGGTAGATCTAAGCAAGGGATACTACCAAATACCAGTGAAACCAGAAGTTAGGAAAATGCTGGCATTTAGTACATCAGACGGACACTACGAGTTTAATGTACTACCATTTGGACTGAAAAATGCTCCACATATCTTTTCAAGAATGATGAGCAAATTGTTGGAACCTCTACAAAATCCCCATATCACTAACTTTATGGATGACATTCTTGTTACTACAAACACATTTGAAGAGCATATAGTAGCGCTCTCCATGTTGTTTGACAGACTGAGAGCCACTGGATTGACTGCACATCCAACCAAGTGCTATATCGGTTGTAAGGAGTTGGAATTCCTAGGTCACACTATTTCTACAGGTCATATGTCTCCTGGTCCAAAGAATATAGAGAAGTTAAAGAAGGAACCCAGACCTCAAACGAAGAAAGATGTGAGATCATTCGTGTCATTATGTGGGTTCTATCAGAAGTACATACCCCACTTTAACTCTCTGTGTGCACCATTAACTAACTTAACAAAGAAAGGACAGCCTGACAAAATCCAATGGAATGCTGATTGTGAAAAAGCTTACACAGAGCAAAAAGCAAAACTCACCAGCAAACCCATCCTTACGCTACCCAATATCACACAGGAATTTGTATTAAGGACGGATGCTAGCAGTATAGGTATTGGTGCAACTCTCTTGCAGCAATCAAAAGTCCAGCCAGAGGAACTTTTACCCATTGCAAATGCCAGTAGGAAGCTGAATGCAGCTGAGTTGAATTACTCGACCATAGAGAAAGAATGTTTGGCTCTAATTTGGTCCATCGACAAATTTTCACCTTACCTGTATGGGACACACTTCATTGTCCAAAGCAATCACCAGCCTTTAACATTCTTGGCTGCATCTAGAAAGTTAAATTTGAGATTGTTAAGGTGGAGTCTGCTTCTGGCACCTTATTCCTTTACCGTGAATTACATTCCGGGAAGAGACAATGTAGGAGCTGATTTTTTAAGTCGACACCCTATTCCTCTGGAAGGACAGATGCAAAATGATTAACTACAGCAGGTGTTTACACGTCAGCTATGACAGGTCACAGCTAGGAAAGGATGGGGCTATGTCATAAAATGTGTGTGTAAACCCACTTCTTTGTTAATACACATTGTCGAGATACAACTATGCCCCAGCCAATCAACGAGCAACATTCACCAGTCTCTGAGCCAGAATAAAATTCGGCATAAACCCTGTTTTTTGGGTCTCGGTCACGGCCATCTTGTCTCCCAATATGGAGGCAGACAGAATAAAATTAGGCATAAGCCCTGTTTTTCGGGACTTGATCTTGGTCACGGCCAGTACAAAACCGCTGGCTATTAAAAAGCTAAAATGCCGGGAACCAATCAAAAATGGTTCCTTACACAGTAAAAGTTACCTGCATCTACCTATATATATCGGGCATGTTTTATTTTTAAAAATCACACACACAAACACGAGGCCAGCATGACCGACTGGGACAAGAGAAAGCTGTCAACCTTTGATTTATTGCTTAACTGCGTGACCGGGAACTCTTGCTTCACAAAAGTCAACTGGCCTGTTTAAATCTTAAAGGGTAAGTATACTTACTATACTTGTACAAGAATAGGCCTACAGCAGTCATTTATACTACCTACACCTGTATATATTTAATATAAATTGTTTCACTATGAATGTATCAGGTTACTGACTGTATCTTGGGGAATTAGGTATAATGATTGTATTTCCTGATATGATTGATGAAGACGAAAACCAATAGGACTCGTACTCCAATCTATTGTCTCATATAACTCTAATCTATTGTCTCATATAATACCAACTGAAATATAACCAAAACAGTCCTTGTTAGGACTCATATAACTCCAATCTATTGTCTCATATAACTCCAATCTATTGTCTCATATATATAACCCCAACCTGAAATATAACCAAACAGTCCTCATCTCATATAACTCCTATCATCAGAACACAACAATATTGTTAGGATATCTGTTTCCAGCCAGTATAGCACTGTCAGAGAGGGCCTGGTATATTATAGGGGGAAGGAAATGGTTATCACACCTAGGTGTACATATTATTGGATGTATTCATGTATTGAATTTATATTATTGGATGTATTCATGTATTAATTTATCAGAAAGAATGTTTTGCAAGTAGACACCTATCTTGTCTCGCTATTGCTAACTCATACTGAGCCATATTGTCATTCATCCTACATGCAGACACCTGAGACACGCTCATCTCATATACAAAAGAAATAGGTGGGCTTGAGGACAGAAATTAGCACCTATTTTTACTTGTTACAGGTTTTATTCGTGTCATCCAACCTGAGGTCGTATGTCCAGTCAATCCAGCTGCCTGGAACTTCGCAGGAGCACAGTGATTGCACAGGAGCTACATCTTTAGTCCCCCTCAGTCTTGGGTGGGCTAACGAAACGATCATCAGCGGGTGTTGTGTGCAAGAAATTAGGGACAGAACTGTTTCAAGAGATGAGTACACATTAGTACCATTTCCGTCTGCAATTGTGAGCATTTAACGGTCAAGGATGAAAAACTGAGTTAGCGTAGCAAGAGACAAGAATAACAGCATAGCTGATAAATTTTATTTAATTAATTAACAGCACAGCTGATATAAATTTGTTTCCTATATTTGGAAAACTTCTAATATATATATATATATATATATATATATATATATATATATATATATATATATATATATATATATATATATATATATATATATATATATCTATATATCTATATATATATCTATATATATATATATATCTATACTTGTATCTATATAAATATAAATATTTGTAAATCGTATGTAAACTTACAAATCCATTGCATTCCATCTTCCAACATCCACCTTTCAGCACAAGAGTAGATAGTGTATATACTAAATAAATAATAAGGAAATTGTATTTGAACGACTTGTCAATTTTATAATTGTTAAGTAAAATCTGTTTCCTTGTTTTTTTAATATCACAGTTAGTTACATAGCGGGGGTGGCATTTTATGAATGTCTCCTCTCTACTAATTTTTCGAGATCAGATCATTCACAGCCATAACTAATTTGTGATACCAGTAGTTCTCTCATACACTGGGACTTCACCATATTCTGCAGAAATTCTACTTCTGTATTGTCAGTACTATACTGATCCTAGAGCCAATAAAAACCTCATGCTACAGTTACTTGGGTGATTTTTGGGCAACATTGGGCTACTTCTGGTGATATTTTGGGCATATTCTACAAACCAAAACATGGCCCTCCCTGAGCATTTCGGATTCTGGGTGTTGAGAACTTTTTCGGGGTGTGGAGAAGCTTGGAAATTTTGTTTATTTTGATATCGAAGTTTTTGCACCTTGAAACATCCTCTCAACTATGAATACATGTTCACACACCATTGTTATTGATGATTGTTGATGTTTTAACACAGATGAGAAGGGCTTATAGTAGTGTTCATAAAAAGTAACGACATTGTGGCTCATGAACCCATGGGTTAAAAACTGTTCACAACGATCATGTATATTTTTTGACGACGTTGGTAAAACAGACTGTCAGTGTGATTTTTGCCTTTGAGCGAGCTAGAGGCATTGTGCCCTCAGGAGGTATGTGTGTGGCCCATGCCATTCTATTCATGTATGTGGAATAATTATTGATTTTGTATATCTCAATGTTAGAATTCTATTGGAGTTTGATAAATACATGTAAGCTCAAGGTAGAAGCTGTGTAATTCAACCAGTGATGGATGATTGCAGAATGTTTGTTCTTAAGAGAACAGTTAATTATAAATGAAGTACATTATCTTCATAGAAACCATGGGTTCTTATTGTATGGGACATGTCTGGTGACAGACCTATTTACTACGAGAGTGTCTTCACCCGTGAACAGAGGCTCAGGTAGCCAAGCCATTATTTACAAGTACATGACAGTCTTACATGTGCTATCCACACAAAATTCATTACATATTTTCCTAGAAATCACCAGTAGGATTTTTGAAGTGCCAAATGTTTATATTGGCTAACATTGATGTATATCTTGTAAACTGTTTTGGAATGTGTCGTATGATGAAGTCTCATGTGTTATATGAATAAATTGTAAAAGTTGTCTATGCCACGCATCCGAAAACATTTTATCTAAGTGGTGCTCCAGATGTGTTGTGCAGTCTGTAATATCGTGGGCATTGTCTAGTTTCACAGAACACCTCCTAACACACCATCAAGTCAAGAGAAGCCATCACCAAACAACAAGAAGCACTACAGACCACTCACTAACACAACACAGGAAGATTCACACCACCTTCTCAACACTAAAGTTTAGTAAAGAACCCCGCTGTTATGATTAAAATTCATAACGATTGTGTCAGTATAATGGTTAGCTCGACAGGGCTCCTTGTTTGTTTAATTTATACAGAGTCATTTATTAATACAGGAAGTGACATCATGCCGATATGGTTGTTTGGCAGACGTGAAACTGAAAATGCAGAAGTGAGGAGATTGTCTGCAAGCCTTCTACCATTGTGTGTCATGGCGAGTGGACGCATGTGTTTGAGCTCCTAAATTTAAGTGTCTATTACTGAGTTATTTCATTACTCAAGATCTTCTGTCAGGTGTATCTAGTTATCTACATTTACAAGGAGTATAGCTTCTCAATGTTGAGTGTAAATATATATTAAAAATGTTAAAATGAAAAGGACATCGTTCCACACATGAACTGCCTAAAGTTATATCAATGACTGCTTATTATATGCCATTGTATATTGGCCTGAACTGTATGGAATTTGGAGCAGTGTCACAGTCTTAATAAAAATGTATACCGTTCACTTTGTCCATTGTGGCTCAAATAATTCTAATTGATGTTGGCTTGTTTCAGTGTCTGAAACGTCTACTACCCTAGAAGTGATCTTGGCCACAGGAACTATCCTGTCACTAAATATTAACATTCACAATATAAAAGACACAACACACGCAACATTAATGGAGATACTCTATCCCACTTAATCATTGCCCTGAACACTGGGTTACCAACCTGTATTGTTAAATGTGTTACTCAGCCTTTTATGTACTCTACATTTTAGTTTTGTAAAAATAAACCTTTTTTTAATGAGTGAGGGTGGTAAACCATAAGTCAGAAGAGTTCAGGACCACCACTGGTGTAAGACATGGTGAAATCCTGTCACCTCACCTTTTCAAACTCCTCATGGACCATGTCACCAAAACATGTAAGGAAAGGACCAACAAGTATTCAGCAGGGTACTGGAAGATGAGACGGGTCTGTATTTCAGAGCTAGCAATACAATGTTGCCCTGATTGCAAAATCAGAGGCACATCTTCAATCCAACCTGCAAGTCTGAATGGAAGAGCTGGAGATGAGATGAATGGTCATCAGCAGCTCCAAAACAAAAACTATGGTGACATCACAACAGGAAAAAGGAATCAGATTAAGCTAGCAGAACAGATCCTGGAGCAGGTCAACCAATTTAATTACCTCAAAGCTGTTATAGACTGGAAAGGAGGCATCAAAGAAGAGTTAGCTACCTGAAGAGCAGCAGCTGGGAGACTTTTTCAGGTCATAAACCAAGGATTTTTCAGCAAAAGTTAGCAAGTAAGAAAAAAGATGGCTGTATAATGCCCCACCTATATCCCAGTCTTGACATATGGATGCAAGTCATGGGCAATTACTACAACCCACAAAAAAGCCAGATTCCATTCCTAGAAATGAGGTATCTGAGGGAGATGGTAAAGTGACAAGAAGAGATATGGTCTGCAACCAGAGGATATGGCAAGGCTTCAAAACCCTGCCACTGCAGACTCAAGTAGAACAGTCTCAACTGTGGTTATCTGGCCATGTCTGCAGAATGGAAGAAGATTGGCTACTATGACAAGTATGGGAAACTAAAAGCCAGGGATGACCGAGTCCACAGGGAGGACAACATTAAACAATCTCGGAATGACTGAGGACTGGATTGGAACCAGGCCAGAAAGAAGACAGTCGATAGGATAGTATGGCGCTCCCTCTTCCAAACCTGTACACCTCACGGCAGAAGAGGGATGACTAAGTAAGTAAGTAATGAGTGAGTCACAAAAAGTGGTTGTTGCTCTTCACCCTGTTAGTTAATATAAAATGTACCTATGGTGCCACAAAGGTCAAGGACCCTTGTTATAGAGATTTGCTTTTTTTTTTTTTTTTGTCAATAAACAATTTGTCACTTTCCATTTCTTCCTTTTTACCCCACCCTCATTTCAATATTTCTGTGACCCACAGTTCCTATCTCTCCCTTGGGTTAACATCTGTTTAATACTTTTCACACTAGCAGTTAACAATCCCTAATCTTAAAATAACTTCTCAAATTAAAAAAAGAAATTGAGAATAAAAATGACAGAACACACTTGACTCACTCTCACTGCCCAGAGATATGAGTAAATCCCAGTTAGACAAAATTTTAACTCTTAGACAGGAGCAATGCTAACAGTGTTAGTTCGTTTATACACCTGTACTGCAGCAATGATGACAGAAAAGAATTTAAGTTATTAATAATAATTTAGAATTCAGGAGTTTGCAACTGGTCAATCATAATTTATCAGTAGATCACATGTGATGACTCGATAGATCTTTAGGTGTTGAAGGAAATAAAAATAACAGAAAGAAAAACAAAAAAGGAATGACAATTCTAGACCAACTTTATGGACTCTTAATCTCTCAAGCATGATCCAGTTAAAGATTTTCCCTGACACTGATAGTAACATTCATCATGATCCAGTTAAAGATTTTCCCTGACACTGATAGTAACATTCATCATGATCCAGTTAAAGATTTTCCCTGACACTGATAGTAACATTCATCATGATCCAGTTAAAGATTTTCCCTGACACTGATAGTAACATCCATCATGATCCAGTTAAAGATTTTCACTGACACTGATAGTAACATTCATCATGATCCAGTTAAAGATTTTCCCTGACACTGATAGTAACATTCATCATGATCCAGTTAAAGATTTTCCACGACACTGATAGTAACATTCATCATCATGCTTCAGCTCTACAAGAAGGATACGCCTTCAACAAACGTTTGCTGTCTTCCTTTCTTGTGCCTTCAGCTCACATCCTACTATGTCTTCCTCATGTCTGTCTCCAGTTCTCTTCTCCATGTGTTTATTGGTCTCCCTCTACCTCTCTCCCTGGGGACTCTGGAACAAGGACTGGCCTGGCATTGCTATAAACTGGTTTTCTCAGTGTGTGCTCTATCCATCTCCAGTGTCTTCTCATCTCTTGTACCACTGGTACTTGTTTGGTTCTTGTCATCCGTTCCGCAAGGTGATCTGGTCATACCATTTCAATCATTCTTTTATACGCAAGCACCCATTTATGAAAGTCTAGATTTTTTGGTTGTTGTCCTTGTTTTCTCCAGGTTTCAGAGTCATGACGTACTGACTTGACATTGAACTGACGATTTTGATTTTTGTGCTGGGCTTAACTTATTTGCTCTCCCCATATTTCCCAATGCAATGAAAGATCCTGTAGCTTTTTGTATTCTTATTTGATATCACTGTCAGTCCATCCTACTTGGTCTACATTACTGCCAAGGTTTATGTATGATCTTGAATGGACATTTCTTCAAGTGCAATACTGTTATATTTGCTGCATTTATTATCATTATCTTTCTTTTCTCCATGTGTATTTTCAGACCTACTTGCTGTAAACTCACACCAAACACTTTCATTGTCTTGCATCTGATTATGGCTATGGGACAGGAGAGCCAGGCCATCTGATAAATCTACATTATCAAGTTGTTGGATACCATTTCTGTTGACTAAAGTTGTTGGATACCATTTCTGTTGACTAAAGTTGTTAGATACCATTTCTGTTGACTGAAGTTGTTGGATACCATTTCTGTTGACTAAAGTTGTTGGATACCATTTCTGTTGACTAAAGTTGTTGGTTGAGGTCAATGCTTTCAATTCTGTCTTTGTCTCTTCAGAGACCAAGGGGAATTACATGGGACATAAATATTCGACATACCTCATAGTCTGTTTCCTGCTTCATTTCTGTAATTAGATGTGTGACATTAGATTCCATATTTCTTTCAACCTGAAGGCAATGAAATATAGCAGAGGATGGGTATCATTTTAAGACTATGAAGACATAATACATATATTTACACCAATATCTAAGCAGCATTACCTCACAACAACAATCACTGTCAAATGGTGGGACCTAATGCAACTGCATTAGCCATAAACAAATATGCTTTTTTAAAATAAATACTTTATCATTTTCCATTACTTCATTCTCCCCTTTCCTTTTACACTTTCATTATTTCTGTGACCCACAGTTACTATCTTCCCCTACCTCCACACCAGTCTAGCTCTTAAAGGACGATCGGCCAGTTTTCTTGGTCGATATTTCTAGCCTCTAAAAATGGGAGTCCAGTAATCTTGGTCAATGGGTTTGAACTAAGTTTTTGTTTGCTTCATCCCAGTTAGAAGTTTTCGATGACTGGGAAGCGGAAGTATAGCCATTTTTATTATTATTTCTAACGCAGGAGAGTTCTAGTGTTACTCTTTCGAGTAAATTCAAGCGAGTTACGATTGCAACCTCGTGTAAGTTTTACAAAATTTGGGTTGCCTATTTTCGATACATATTTTCTATGGCATCTAATTCATCTTCTCGCAAGCGACCTGCTTGTCTAAGTGCTCAGCAGGCCCTTAGTTTGCTAGAAAATTTCAGCGAAAATGAGGACGACTATAGCAGTAGTGATTTTAGTGCTAATTCAATGAATAATTCATCTTCCAGTGATGTCGATTCAGAGAATGAAGGTAGCCCTATTAAGTTAGAAAAAGTGGGCGTGGTTCTATCACCTAACTTTGATTCTTCAACATCAGACCCAGTAGGACCTAATTTAGTTTTACAGGAAGGGGAAAGACGAAAACAGGAGTGTGTCAGAATTCCGTAAACATTTTTGGAACACTTTTGTCTTGTCTGGGAACTGGCTATCACATTTATGCTGACAGGTGCTACACTACAAAACTTTTAGTAAATGAAATGCTTAAATGGAAACAATATTACACTGGGACACTTCAAGCGAACAGAGTCAGATTCCCACAGCAGCTGAACTCTTTGAACCTAAAACATATGGAGACTAAGTATTATATCAATTCTGAGCAAAAGATGCTAGTTGCTGCTTGGAAGGACAAAAAAGCTAAAAAACCTGTCACAATTATTACCACAAATGGGTCTGCTGCGCCTGTCACGGTGAATGGAAAGGAGAAACCTCTTATCATTCATGAATATAACTATAACATGAATGGTTGTGACAAGGCGGATCACATGATAGGGTATTACGGCTTCTTCAACAGAAAGTTCTTGAAGTGGTGGAAGAAGATTTTCTTTTGGATATTAGAAACAGCCACCTGTAACGCTTACATTCTGTACAAATTGACAAGACCAGTTAGAGTTGGAAAATCGCAGCTTACGTTAAAGTTGTTCAAACAAACACTGATCAGAGAATTGTGTGCTTCGCCCGCATCCTCAATGCCTGAAATCAGCCGCATGCTAAATCCTCCAAGGCCAAGTAAATTATCAGATAACCCATTGGAAAGACTGGAGGGTGCAAAACATATAATGCAAAGAAGCACTAAGTTCAATAGGTGTAAAGTTTGCAGTACACCTGACGACAGGAAAAGGACAAACTATTATTGTGCCGGATGCACTGGCTACCCCCATCTGCGCATAGATGAATGTTTCCTAAAATGGCACCCTAAAGTTAAGTTGTAAATATAAGTTGGGGTGTAATGAGTGTTCTTTGTGAGAGCAGTTCAGCATATATATCACATTTTGTGATCTTTTTCAATTATTTGTAAATTTGTGACAGTAGAGTGTATTTCATTTTCTGGATGACACATGGAAAGTAGTTAGAGTATAAACTTGATGTGTGGTTTATTTCCAAAATGGATATAGTTTACAGTGATTTCTATATTGGATGATGGATTAGCTGTCTTCAGTTGGTAAGTCTGATATGTTTTTTTTTTTTTTTTTTCAGTAAAATATTTTTCTGTCTCGTCTTTAACTACTTTATATTCATAAAAATTTTGTAAATTTTTAAACTGAAAATTTTCACAATCCTCATTCATTTTCCTTTTTAAATATCTATAACATGACTATATTTGTTAAAAACTTTAAAATAATTGACACTTACATGGTAACACTATATGCAAAACCTGTGCCGCAGATAATTTGTGACAAAAGAGTGTCTTTCCTTTTCTTAAAGCCAATTGAAAAGTAGTTAGAGTATAAACTTGAACCATATGTATTTTATTTCCAAAGTGAATGTAGTTTACAAATATTTGTATCTTGGATAACATAAGTGATTGATTAGCTATCTTGAGTGGGTAATTCTGATATGTTTTTGTTTTGTTTATTTTTGTCAAATTTTTTTCTTCCCAGTCTCCAACTATTTTATACTCATAAAAAATTTTTTAATTTTATAAACTTAACATATTCAGAATCCTCATTAATTTTCGTTTTTAAATATATATAACATGACTATATTTGTTAAAAACTTTGAAATAACTGCCACTTACATGGTAACACTATATGAAAAATCTGAGTCACAAAAAATTCCTTGCGTAAAACATGGGAAAACCCCTACGTCCTGAAAGAGTTAATGCATTTCACACCAGCAGTGAACATACCCTAATCCCCAAAGTTATCTCCAAACTTAAAGATAAAGGAGATCACAGGGGATGATTTGGTAGATTTTTCCATGATAGAAATAAAAAAACGATAGCAAACTAAGGACTTACTCTTTCTCAAAGGCATTTTAAAGTGTGATATCCCCAGTATTAAAGAGATTTTTTTATTATTAAATAAACAATTTGTCACTTTCCATTTCTGCCTTTTCCCCCACCCTCATTTCCCTCTGTGATCCACAGTTCCTATCTCTCCCTTGGGTCCACAACCAAGTCTGTGCTAGCGGTCCTTCTAAAACAAATTCGACGTGGCTTTTAAAGCGTTGGAATTCTTGGTGCAGGTCTTGAGTCTGCCAGTCAATCTGAGGCTGTTCAAAGGTAAACCCCGTAGTCATTACTTTACCTGTTAGCGACGATGAACTGGCGGTAATATACCCTTGTTATCGAAGTTAGGTCAAGTAGCCTGTGTTATCTTTGTAGATGGAAATGCAGGTTTACTGATACTTAAGCCAATCTTGTTTTGTACTAATGGAGATGTGCTGGCGACATGGGTAATATTCTGACACCATGTCACGTTATACACTGTCAGTTATAACAGAACATTCGTGAAACAAAACAAGACATCAACAGTTAACATCTTTATTTCTCGCACTGTTTTGCTCACCAGCACAGGGTTGCCAGATCGAAATTTTAATTTAAAGCCAAACAATACTAGAAAAGAGCCAAACACATTTTAATATATTTTTCATACTCACATCACATGAAAAGCTCCAGATCCAGGTCATTACTATCCTCCCCACTGGAATGACTAGAACACACGGCATAAACCTTGTCCGATGTGAAGTTTTTTTTAGCATTTCTGGAAATGCAGTGAAGTCTTTGCAACATTTGTTTGAAAGCAATAGTTCTGCCCTGATTCTCACAATTGCATCAAGAAGACTCAGCTGCATTCTGTTTCTTGCCTTCGTTTTAACGGAGGATACAAATATCCTCTCAACTACAGCATTGCTGACAGGGGTTATTAGGCAAGTAAGGGCAAAGGCGGCGATCTCTTTAAATGTGATTGGGCTAGTTCAGCAGAAGTGAAATAAGCCTTTAGCTCTTCCCAGTTCATCAAAATGCGTTCATCAATATGTTGCTAATTCTTGGTAAAATGTTGCAGTGGCACAATTTACAATAAGGTGCATCCAACCCATCAGCAGCTTTTTGGACCCATACAAATGTTTCTTCCCATTTGCTTTTGTACTTACGATTGCTTTCGTAAGAAGCTTTCCATTTATTTGACAACATGGCCATGACTGATGATAATAAATGATTTATAAAAACAGCCGAAGGTGTCACAGTTTTACCACAAAACGTTATTACATACAGAAAGTGCACTTCACGGCAGATTAGTATTATTATAAATAATTATAAATCACATCCAACCACTTCGGAGGTCCGAGACACCAGACAAACTGGAGCGACGGTTAGCTATTTTATTTACTTTTTTTCATATTGATGGGTTCATCAAAAGACGCGTGCCTTTCAACCTATTTGGTTATGTCAGAGCCCCGGTTGGCGCCTTTTTACCCAGATTCTTGGCGGCAGAAATATTGCCAAATGTAACTGATCAAAACTCATTTCTCTTAAAGGAACAAGATTTCGAAAAAGGAGGCTTTGTAATTTTCGTGCAGATTATTTTAGCATGTAAAAAAGCAAGGAAAAAGCCAAAAAGCCAAATGAATTTTCAATACAAATAGTGTTTGTATATAAATGAATGAATCATGGTAGTATGTTACAGAGATAGCATGATAAGATAATGTCTACTGTGCAGAACTAACAAAATACATGAATAAATCACATGTTATGATACATGGGTACGATATAACCTTTGCCTTCCACTTATGGATACCAAGTCACTTATGTACTTGCTGGTATGTCGTAAGCTTCCAGGCAAGAACTAGCCATGATATATTTGGCTAACCAATTAATGATTATGCTCCCTGACAATCAGAGCCGGATTAACGTAGTAGCCAAAGTAGCATATGCTACGGGCCCCGCGCTTTTAGGGGCCCCGCGCCAATAAATATGTACATAATTTTTTGGTCATCTTCTAATACGAGCGTTAAACCAATGATCTTGTGATTTATGCCATCTTTAGCGCCTTTTCATGTGGTGTCACGAAATTGTGAGAGAAAGAGCATAAGAGGGTGACTTAGTGTGACTCTTCATTATTTTTATCTTAACTGTTTGCGGACGGAAGCCATTTAAGTGGCGTTGAAAATTTGGTCACGTTTGGACGGAAGCTACTTTTTTGGCTCTATTCGACTGCCCCTCTAATTTAGTTTCGTTCTTTGTGAAATGAAATTGCATTAACAATAAAAACTAGAATTTAGGAAACGGAAACTTCCTGTTTTAATTGAGGTATACGGCGCGCTCGCACTCTCTTTCGATCTTGATTAAAATTTCTTGATTTGTAAGGTTAGAAAACTCAAAAAATGAGCAGTAGACACAGAGATATTGGACGTAATTATGCTTCTGGAAGTGAAAAACGTAAAGCGAAGGAAGAAAAAGAAAGAAGAGATCAACTTGTGATATCAAAAACACGTAAGCTGACAGAATATTTTGATGTTCATAGTGGTGGTACTCTAACCGCTGAAGCTGGAAGTACAGGAACAACTAGTACTAGTGCAGGCTGTGCAGCAGAAAACAGACAGCAAAACCCAGTATACGCTGAGTCTGAATGTGAAAGAATAAGTGAAACGAAGAAGTACTCTAATGATATTGGTGACTGGCCGAACAATATAGATGACTGTGCGCGTGAATATTGGATATCCAAGGGAAGTGAAAAATGTCAACATGTTGATAGTGCCTTCTCTTCATCCGTGCGATTGTATGAAAAGAAAAGTCGATACTGTCAGAAGTCTTATTTTACACATATTCATAAACTTACAAACAAGCAACATGCAAGAAAATGGTTATGCTATTCAGAAAGTAAAGGGCGCCTATTCTGTTTCCCATGCAAGCTTATGAGTTCAGAATCTTCATCAAAGTTTACTGTGGAAGGGTTTAATGACTGGAAAAATGCAAGCAATCTATAGCGTCGACATGAAGAAAGCTCCTCACATAGACAAGCTTTAATTTCACTGTTGATGCGTAAAAACAAAGGTGAACGTGTCGATTCCCAACTTGTGAAACAAACTGACATTCAAGAAAAGTATTGGCACAAACTTCTAGAACGAATAATTGAAGTTGTGAACTTTTTAGCAGAACGATGCCTTTCATTTCGTGGCAGTGATGAAATTGTTGGGTCCCCTTATAACGGGAATTACTTAGGGTTGTTAGAATTACTGGCCAAGTTTGACCCTTTTCTGGCAGAGCATATAAGTACTCATGCAAACAAAGGATTTGGACATACATCATATCTATCTAAAACAACGTGTGAGGAATTCATCAATCTGATTGGATCCAGCATACTGGATCGCATTCTCTGTGAAGTGAAGAAATACAAGTATTATTCCGTTTCATTGGATTCTACTCCAGATATATCTAATATGGACCAGCTGACTTTGACTCTGCGCTATGTTTTGCCATCTGGACCAGTTGAAAGATTTGTGACATTTTTGGATATGGAAGGTCATAGTGCTGAACAGCTTACTAAAAGTCTACTTAATTTTTTAAAGGCAAATGACATTGATATTAAAGACTGCCGTGGTCAAAGTTATGACAACGCCAGCAACATGAGTGGCAAGTTTATAGGATTACAAGCACGAATTAAAGAGATGAATAAGTTTGCGCATTACATTCCGTGTTTTGCTCATTCACTAAATTTGGTTGGAAAATGTGCTGCTGAAGGTTGTCAAGAAGCAGTCATTTTCTTTGGATTTGTTGAAAGTCTGTACACCTTCTTTTCTGCTTCTACCTACCGGTGGGGTCTCCTTTCTACTGCATTATGTGCTGGCGGTACTCATAATAAGTCCCATTTGCCCTTTGTGAAAAGACTGTCAGATACCAGGTGGTCCGCTCGGGCAGATGCAACAAAAGCACTTTTACACAGCTTTTCTGCAATAAAACAAGTCTTGGATGATATTTCAGATAACAGTGATCAGAAGGCAGAGTGTCGTCAACAGGCTCGTGGTCTACTTTCAACCATGATGAAGTTAGAAACAGGAATAATTATCATACTGTGGGATCAAGTATTACAGCGTTTTCAAATGACCAGTGCTTCTTTGCAATCTTCTGATCAAGATTTGAATAAATACAGCTTGTGCACTCTATGAATCCCTGCCGGGGTATATTCAAGCTATGCGGTCTACTTTTGCAGACATAGAGCAAAAGGCCAAGGATCTGACTGAGTGTGAACATTATCAAGAACAAACTCGAAGAAAACACAAACGAAATCGAGAGTATGATGATTTCAGTGGTTCCAGCACACTTGATCCACTTGTTGAATCTGAAACGCCTTCTCAGCAGTTTAAAAGCCGAACATTTCTTGTCCTTATTGATAGCTTGCTCTCTGCCTTGTCAAAACGCCAGAAAGCTTATCAAAAGTTAAATGATGTATTTGGATTCCTTCGTCAGTTACAGTCGTTTACACCTGAAGAGGTGGTAACGAGATCATCGAATCTTATTAAATCATATCCGGAAGATCTGGAAGAAAGTCTTTGTGAAGAACTTGTGCAGTTTACAGAACTGCTGAAAACTGATCTTGCTTCTCATAGTGGCACTACTCTAGACCTTGTAGAGTTACAGTTTTACCGTTTGATAATTGACAATTCTTTGGAGTCTTGTTTTCCAAATGTAGAAATCGCCTTGCGCATCTATCTGTCACTAATGGTAACCAACTGCAGTGGAGAACGATCATTTTCAAAACTGAAACTTATTAAAAATGAACTAAGGAGCACCATGGGTCAAAAGAGATTGAACAATCTCACACTAATGAGCATTGAACATAAACTTCTGCGTGAAATTGATACGTCCTATTGTTGCGTGCATATTTTTGACGCACATATTACAAAAAAATCGATATGGCTATTTAATATTGGAAAAATATAGTCATGCATCCATCTGTGTATGAAAATGCTGTTTATTGTAAAAGCGAGATAATCCATGTTTGATTCACACTTTTGATTATAGGAGTAATCGGTCTGGATATCGATCCAGCGCAAGAATAGTACGCTTGCGTTTGTACTTAATTTTAGGGCCAGAAAATATATTAATTTGCTTATTGTGTTTATGGCCTGAATTCATATGTATTACATATTATTAGTACAAGTAGAATCAGTCCTATATTGTATATTTTGGATGGGTACGAGGGACTAGATTCTTGTTAGCGGAAGTATGAGTTGTCTTAACAAGTCGTGATGAGTTCCGATGTACTGCTAAGAATGGCGGGGTACGTTTTTCAAGAGCTGGTCCCTTCGTCAAGAAAAAATGTCTTACGAAGTGGTTTTTTTCTTCTGGAGGAGATAGTGTCTCTACGATAGTTTGTGTTAGAGACTCTCCTTATGTCAGTATATAGATGATTCGGACTCCAGGTAAACCCAGCTCGTATTTTTGATGATCTCTCGTCGGTTAGGCCTAGCTTGACTTTTGGGTGCTTCGATATGCTAGTGTCGTGTTTTGTATCGACGAAGATGACAGATTTTCCTGCAGCGGTTATGGCTACGTGAACTAACCTGATCACCGTAGTGCTGCATGGAACCATTTATGAAATCCTTTATATATCCATTGTAAATTAACTTTGGCTGATATTCTTCCTATGAATGAGTGAACGACAACTCAGGAAGGTAGCCATGTTGGATTTCGGTCATCGTCTGTTTTGATCACTGCCAAGAGAACAGATTATTTATCTTATTATCGGACAGTGACAGAGAGATCTCAATCCTGCTAGAAACCCCCTTTTCGTGGTTTCATAAGATGATGTATCATGACATTGAACTTTGATGTACTACCCATTATTTCTGCATGTGTCATGACTTCAGATCTGCTATGTATACCTACAAATTGTTATGTCAACAAAGCCTGATGTACTCGTATGTCCCAGTGTGTACGTCTGAATAAATTGAGTAAACTAAGATTCCAGCAGTCTGCATTGGTGCCTTGTAGACACATGTGTATGAGTGATTATATTGGTCAGCACACGAACAGTACACCATTCGCGGTAATCACACTCTACACTACTACTTCATACATACACCATCCTGCGTCGGCTGAAGTGACCAAGTTTAGGGCCTGCTTCCCCTGGAGCCTTTGCCTTCCCTAACTCAGGACTAGGGTGAGTTACCCATTTACAGCTGGGTAGACTGGAGCATGCCTGATCTCAACAACACACCACTCTTCCTTACAGAGCAGACAGACTGATACTTTACAGTGGTGTACTACAGGTGTAGTAAGAAATAACGTCTTTACAGTGGCGAGCCAGATTCCTGGGTCCAGCTTACGCAGTTTTGTGTTGAGAATCACAGTTTACAGCTGAAAGAACATTTGTTTGAACACATCAACACCAGTAGGACAGCTTGACCTGTATTACCGATAGGATGCTGTATCTAGGTCAGCACTTGTTGACAGTTTTTCGCTGTACAGACAGTATTACACAGGACAGTGGTATCAAGTGTAGAAAATATCTGGAGCAATATTGTTGACATTTCTCAATGTACAGAAGAATCGCAGTGTTGCTGAATAAAGTGCATAGTTCATCGTGGGATCTTCATATGCTCAACAGAGAAAAAATTGACAGTGTAATAGTTTAAACTTAAGTCTATTACTGAATAAAGTGGCAAGTTAGTATTATTTAAATAAACTGTGCCTACTTTACAACACTATACTGGCAACACATTCCATTCATGACATAAAATGATATTGTATGCTATATGCTATTTATGCTTACATGTTATTTGTTGTGTATTAAATTAGTTTATATTCTGTGTGACTAGAACAGGAAATACCGAGTAATATTGGTCTTGTTCTGGCGTTCGATAGGGAGCAATTTCTTAATTGAAATTTGCTTGCAACATAGTTTGCAAATATTTGGTTAGTTGTGACGACTGTTTCATATTTGTATTTGTAACATTTTTTGTGTTCCTTAGTTTTGTTTGATTTGTTTGTATAATTGTAGGTCTCATCTTTCCTTTCATTTCAGTTTTTTACACCCTTATGTTTATACACTGTAGCGTTATTTGTCTTGTTATCTTATGGCAGTTATCATCACAGGTTCTGTGATCATTTTTTTTCATTTCCCCTAGTTAATTTAATTTGATCTCTGCAAATGTTTTCAGATTGTCTTTTCTTGTTTGTCATTTGTAATGTCTTTAGTTGACATATGACGTATAGTGGTATACACTGATAGTATAGTACAGATCAGTACTTTCTGATTGTTATTGGAAAAGGGAAATATTTTTTTTTTTCCACAGGTACTCAAGTGATCTTTGATTACATTGAGGTATACAAGACCTTTGTAAGGCTTGTCTCCCAAAGTTATTGGAAAAGGGAAATATTTTTTTTTCCACAGGTACTCAAGTGATCTTTGATTACATTGAGGTATACAAGACCTTTGTAAGGCTTGTCTCCCAAAGTTATTGGTAAAGGGAAATATTTTTTTTTCACAGGTACTCAAGTGATCTTTGATTACAGTGAGGTATACAAGACCTTTGTAAGGCTTGTCCCCACAGTATTTGAGATACAATTATTGTTGTCCACAGGTACTCAAGTTATCATTGGTTATTGTAAACCATACAAGTTTGGACTAAGACTAAGTCTAAGGTATAGACTTGTCTCCCATTAACAAAGAGAGTAATTTATTTACTTTTTCAGGTTTCTGATTTAAGAAGACAATATGTCTACCTTAGATTATTTCATTACACTAGGAAAATCTTTTGATAAGACTGGAAAAGACTTAGAACAATGGGCTGTTGCTCAATATGACAAAGCATTAGCTGCAGAAGAGAAAAAAATTGCTGCTGCTGTTGAAGAAAAAAAAAATTGCTGCTGAGGAAAAAAAAGCTGCGGCTGAGGAGAGAAGACTTCAAATAGAAGAAAAAAAAGCTGCTGCAGAAGAAAGGAAAGCCTTAGCTGAAGAAAAAAGATTAGAAAAAGAAGCTGATACTGCTGCTGAACTTAAGAAATTGCAGATGCAAGTGGAGGAAAGGAGATTTGCTGCAGAACAGAAGAAATTAGAAGCTGCTGCAGAACAGAAAAAATTAGAAGCTGCTGCAGAACAGAAAAAACTAGAAGTTGCTGCTGCTGCAGAACAAAAAAAATTAGAAGCGGCTGCAGAACAGAAAAGATTAGATAGAGAAGCTGAAGAGAGAAAAGCAATAAGAGAACATGAGTTTGAATTAGAGAAATTAAAATTGACATGTATGAGTAATGTTAATCAGGCATCTGGTGGTAATGGTAAACCCTTTGTGTACAAGGTCAAAGTACCAGCGTTTAACCCTACCAGTGATGACATAACATTTTGGCTTTCTAGATTTGAACGGGCTTGTCGATCTCATAATGTTGACAAATCACAGTATGTGAATCAGTTGTCTGAAAATCTAAAAGGGGAGTCTCTGAGTAAGTTATATTTTGTTGAAGAGGCCGACAAAGACAATTATGATGCTGTTAGGGCAGCTTTGATAAAGAGATATCAGCTGTCTGAGGAAGGTTACCGTCTTTTGTTTAAAACAATGAGACCTGAGGTAGGTGTAGAATTCTCAGAATTCATCTCAAAAGCACGAATTACACTTTCACGATGGATTGAATTATCCAAAACAGAGAAAACATTTGATGGTCTTACAGATTTATTGCTAAGAGACAAGGTCATGTCTTCTGTAAATAAATCATTCCTAGAGTTCTTACATGAGCGTAAACCTAGTACAATAAAGCAAATGGAAGAATATTGTGACCAGTATGCCACGGCACACCCTGACATGATTCTTAGTAACTCTAACATTAAAGAGAGTATGCCAGTTGCTTCGGCAACAGAATATAATCAGAATTACTCACACAAATTCCAAGGAGCTAAAAATAAATTTGATAAAAAGGATAATTGGAATAAGTATCAAAACCAAGATAACCACTCAAATCAGGGTTCTTCTTCGAAGAACTGGAATCGGGCTGATAGTCCTCGACACGCGAGGGGTTCCCATAATGTTAGAAATTCTCGGAAAGGGAGTAGCTATAGGAACTACCCAAGTGCTTCATGGAGACAAAAGAAACAATATTACAGGGATACTCAATATAACGAGCATGATGATTATGATCATGAATATTATGATTCAAACCCAAATAGGGGTTATAACAGAGGCAATAATAATTATAGAGACAATTATAACCGAGGTAGATCACAACACAAAAGACATGGTAAATCTTATTACCAGGCTAACTCTGCACAACAGGAGTTCCACGACACCGATAATCAGAATAATGATAAAAAAGACTCCAATAGTGTAGCAAATTCCGCTTTCGATTTTGCTAGAGCATCTGAGTGTTCGCAATGCAAAACATTATTCGATCCAACCACAGTTTCTACTTTAAGCTGCGGTCACCCACTTCCCGCTCTCCATGCGTCAATTGCGCATAATGGAAGGGGTGCTCTTGTCTTTAATAGGGGCCTAATAGATGGTACTCCGGTATCAATTCTTTTCGACTCGGAGTGCACTACCATTGGAGTGAGGCAATCACTCGTAAATCCTTCTCGAGCTACGGGCAATATAGTCAAATGTGTAACATTTGGTGGCACATTGGAGAAGTACTCCACTGCCATTATCAATATTGCTACACCTTTCTTTACAGGAGAGGTGCAAGCATGTCTCTTGCCGAATCCGATCGCTGATCTTATCATCGGTCGCATTCATGGAGTGAAAGAATGCACTCCACAGCAAATCTCTAATTGGGAAAATGTTAATATGCAATCTGCTAATGCAGTAATCACTAGGGCTCAAGCTCTCAATATGCCACAATCTTCACATTCTGAAGATAATGATGCGCAGATCCAAGATGATCCCTTGGAGATTTCACACGATTCCTTTATTAAACAGCAGGAAGATGATCCTACTCTAAAGAAATTCTTTACTCTGGCAACAAAAGGTGATCCGAATAAGGATACAAATCGTAAATCTTGGATTACGATGAAGAATGGCGTACTTGTACGTATGGTACAAGACTCCGCTAAGTCCATTCATTCTCAAATCCTTGTGCCTAAAAATATGAGAGTTAAAATTTTACAGCACGCTCATGATTCGCAGTGTGCTGGACATATGGGTTTTTTCCCGTACTAAAGCTAGAGTTCTTCAATCTTTCTTTTGGCCTGCTGTGAATAAGGACATACGAATCTATTGTCGATCTTGTAAAGTATGTCAAGAGATTAAATCCAGAGGTCCACGCCATGATGCACCTATTCAGGCTGCAGACATTCCCATTCGGCCATTTCAAAAAATGGCGATAGACATCATTGGTCCATTTAAGATAAAGTCTGCTAGAGGACACCAATTTATTCTGACGTGTGTTGATATGTGCACACGTTGGCCGGAGGCTGTTCCTCTAAAGAGCATAACTACTGCTGATGTCGCAGATGCTCTTTGGTTAATATTTTCTCGTCTGGGGTTTCCAGCAGAAATATTATCCGACCATGGTACCCAACTTATATCGGATACCATGTCTCAAGTAATGTCGACTCTGAAGATAGAGAGATCGCTGAGTAGTATTTATCATCCTATGTCCAATGGGATGGTGGAACGTTTGAATAGAACTCTGAAAAACCTACTAGGTAAGATAACAGAAGATCATCCTCAGGATTGGGATAGGGTTTTACCCGCGGCTCTCTTTGCATATAGAGAGGTCGCCAACGAACATACAGGATTTTCTCCCTTTGAACTTGTCTTTGGCGCGAAACCGCGAGGTCCTATGTCCTTACTTCATGATCTTATAACTGCTGATAATATTGTCGATGACACAAAATCCTCTTATGAATATGTCATCGCACTTAGACACAAGATTATTGAAGCATGCAAATTGGCAACTGCTTCTTCTGAATTTGCGAAACAGAAGGCAAGGGAATTTGCCAATAAAAAGAGATGTTTGCGTCAACTTTGTCCAGGTGACAAAGCATTTGTCTTGCTACCTTGTAGGGAAAATAGACTTCTCATTTCTTGGAAAGGTCCGTACGATATAATATCAAAGGTTTCCGATGTTGACTATATCGTCGATATTGACGGGAAGCGTAAAACCTTCCACATCAACATGCTCACGGAATTCCATGAACGTCCTGATTATTTACAACCTGTTTTCCAGGCAACGGACGATTTTCCAGTCCAACATGGACAGTACTCATCTCTGTCAGTAATACAGGATGAGGAAACGAGTTTCTCGGATGTAAATTTACCTTTTCCAATGATTCCTCTTCACTCTAATGAATCATGGAAAGATGTTGCAATTTCTCCAGAATTATCTCCAGGAGAGCAGAAACAAGTTTCTACTATGTTAGAACAATTTCAGGATGTCCTTACTGACATTCCTGGTCAAACGGATGTCATTCAACATGACATTATTCTTACTGACCATAGTCCTATAAGAGTCAGACCGTATCCTATCCCGATACATTTCCAAGCACAGGTAGAGAAAGAGTTAGATGAGATGATAGAGTTAAAAATTATTGAACCATCCACATCAGCATATTCTTCGCCGATGGTTATAGTACGGAAAAAAGACAATAACATACGTCTTTGCGTGGATTATCGCAAATTGAATCAAGTGACTAAATTCGATGCTGAACCTATGCCTTTACTAGAAGAGCTACTTACGAGACTATCGAATTCTCACTTCTTTACTAAACTCGATTTGTCTAAGGGATATTGGCAAGTTCCACTATCCGAACACGCCAAACCGTTTACTGCTTTTTCGACGCCTAGGGGTCTATTCCAATGGAATTTCATGCCTTTCGATCTTATGAACGCCCCTGCTACATTTGTACGCATGATGCGTCGAATCCTATCTCATCGCTCAGATGTCATTGCGTATCTTGATGACATCTGTCTTTTCAGTGATACTTGGAACGATCACTATAATGGTATAAATGAACTATTGTCTATCTTACGCGAGCATAACCTGACAGCGAAACCATCGAAAGCATGTATTGGTTTTAGCGAAATATCTTTCTTAGGACACCGTGTTGGTCATGGGTTCCTAAAAAACAGAAGACCATAATACAAGTAAGATACTTAACATTTCTATTCCTAAGACTAAAAAGCAAGTACGAAGTCTCTTAGGTCTAATACAATTTTATGGACGATTCATCCCGAATCTGTCCTCCATTATGTCACCTCTTTCTTCCTTGCTAAAGAAAGGGTCTCCTAATGTAGTCCATTGGACTCAAGAATGTCAATCCTCTTTGGATAAGGTTAAAACTATGTTTTCTACTTCACCTATCCTAGTATTACCTTCTAAGGATAAGACATTTATTCTTCGTAGTGACGCTTCATCCACCGGGATTGGAGCTGCACTAATGCAAGAGTACTCTGGAACTCTGCATCCTGTGATGTATATTTCTCGGAAATTAAATGCCGCAGAGAAGAATTACGCGGTCCTAGACCGTGAATTATTGGCTATGGTTTGGTCAATCCTTAAACTACAAAGATTTCTTCTGGGCGCGCATTTAATTGTGGAAACTGACCAGAAAGCTCTTACGGCTATTCAGAGTAAAAATCTGAAGAGCGCGAGATCAACGCGATACGCGATTGCTCTACAGCCATTTCATTTTTCGGTGCGAGCTATCCGTGGGTCAGAAAATGTGATGGCAGATATTTTGTCTAGATGCCCACATGATTCATAACTGTTATACAGCTTTGATACAATTGTTTCTATGTTGAAATGTGTACACATATGTAATATATCATATATTGATTGTAACACTACTTAGCGGTTCATGGATATTTATTCACCGCTGATTTTTTCAATGTTTTTCGTCTTTGATGATCATGATGTTAAGATATCTTAGATGGAATTTAGGTATAAACTAATGTGGAAATTGTGTCATTGCTAATATTGTAGTATGCGTTGGTGACACCTCTCTGGAAATATTAATACTTAGAGAAGTGCTTTCTCTAAGGTCATAAAACTTATGCTTATCATCTGTGCATTGTTATTGGTGCGTTGTGAGCCTATTGTATGTTGCTCCTAGATGTATTTCAAAAAAAAAAATGTACCATTTTTTTTTTCCCGAGGGGTGTGGTAATCTGTTGCGTGCATATTTTTGACGCACATATTACAAAAAAATCGATATGGCTATTTAATATGGGAAAAATATAGTCATGCATCCATCTGTGTATGAAAATGCTGTTTATTGTAAAAGCGAGATAATCCATGTTTGATTCACACTTTTGATTATAGGAGTAATCGGTCTGGATATCGATCCAGCGCAAGAATAGTACGCTTGCGTTTGTACTTAATTTTAGGGCCAGAAAATATATTAATTTGCTTATTGTGTTTATGGCCTGAATTCATATGTATTACATATTATTAGTACAAGTAGAATCAGTCCTATATTGTATATTTTGGATGGGTACGAGGGACTAGATTCTTGTTAGTGGAAGTATGAGTTGTCTTAACAAGTCGTGATGAGTTCCGATGTACTGCTAAGAATGGCGGGGTACGTTTTTCAAGAGCTGGTCCCTTCGTCAAGAAAAAAATGTCTTACGAAGTGGTTTTTTCTTCTGGAGGAGATAGTGTCTCTACGATAGTTTGTGTTAGAGACTCTCCTTATGTCAGTATATAGATGATTCGGACTCCAGGTAAACCCAGCTCGTATTTTTGATGATCTCTCGTCGGTTAGGCCTAGCTTGACTTTTGGGTGCTTCGATATGCTAGTGTCGTGTTTTGTATCGACGAAGATGACAGATTTTCCTGCAGCGGTTATGGCTACGTGAACTAACCTGATCACCGTAGTGCTGCATGGAACCATTTATGAAATCCTTTATATATCCATTGTAAATTAACTTTGGCTGATATTCTTCCTATGAATGAGTGAACGACAACTCAGGAAGGTAGCCATGTTGGATTTCGGTCATCGTCTGTTTTGATCACTGCCAAGAGAACAGATTATTTATCTTATTATCGGACAGTGACAGAGAGATCTCAATCCTGCTAGAAACCCCCTTTTCGTGGTTTCATAAGATGATGTATCATGACATTGAACTTTGATGTACTACCCATTATTTCTGCATGTGTCATGACTTCAGATCTGCTATGTATACCTACAAATTGTTATGTCAACAAAGCCTGATGTACTCGTATGTCCCAGTGTGTACGTCTGAATAAATTGAGTAAACTAAGATTCCAGCAGTCTGCATTGGTGCCTTGTAGACACATGTGTATGAGTGATTATATTGGTCAGCACACGAACAGTACACCATTCGCGGTAATCACACTCTACACTACTACTTCATACATACACCATCCTGCGTCGGCTGAAGTGACCAAGTTTAGGGCCTGCTTCCCCTGGAGCCTTTGCCTTCCCTAACTCAGGACTAGGGTGAGTTACCCATTTACAGCTGGGTAGACTGGAGCATGCCTGATCTCAACAACACACCACTCTTCCTTACAGAGCAGACAGACTGATACTTTACAGTGGTGTACTACAGGTGTAGTAAGAAATAACGTCTTTACACCTATATCATCAACAAATTTGCTCATGCTAAATGTAGAAACATTAATATTTAAACAGTAATGTTGACTGTGTTGTTACTTTTGATAATGATAATTACTATGCAAATTAAAAATGTATGTGTTCAAATATATTTGTGTTGTTTTATTGTTTTTTTTTTATATAGGGCCCCTTTCTTAACATATGCTACAGGCCCCGCACTAGCTTAATCCGGCCCTGCTGACAATGCCGGTGGAGGTTATCTCTGGTTAGCATCATTCCCTTTTTATCTTGTCTGATACAATCAAATCGTAAATAACATCTGAAATAAAATGATATTAGTCATACATATATCTTTAATAAACTTACATACCCTCTTAGGATTACTAAGCTCGTGGAAAAAAGAACTTTTCTTGCAGATACTGTTTTCCAGTTTCTCACTCTGGCTTCTGGATTTGGTGTGTGTGATTTTCAACGCGCTGCTCTGTCCTTATATTTGGGTATCTCTCCCGTACAAGAAAGCACACTTTGAAGTCCCATAAAGTTTTCGTTTCATCTCCTGGTTTGAGGCGATCTGTGCTTTTTTTGTACTTGGTTTCTCTTCTTTTCACTACACACTTATATCCTTCCTTCCTTCCTATGTATCCTTTCATTTTCCCCATTTGAGGCTTTCATTCTATCCAATTTATATTTAAATCCGTTTAGGCATGTAGTTCTAATAAATTTTTAAAGATTATTAGCTAACTTTTTGCAGATGTGATGACGATGAAAAAGGTTAATTATTTTTAAAACTATTTATATTTGAATAATATCCTTTTGGATATAATTCATAGTCTATCTCCTTTAGTGAATTATTATTATTTAAATATATTCCAACCAGGCGTTTTCTTGTAGCTTTAAATTTTATTTCCAGTAAATGCAAACTTTTAAAGACGGCCATTCCTATATTCGCTATTTCCTACCTTCAATAATACCGTCCGGCTACGTAATTCACATTTTTCCGCCTTCTTCAAACTTCAAAGCAAGATTCGTCGCGTGTTATCCCAGCGCTGTGTGTGTGTGTGTGTGTGTGTGTGTGTGTGTGTGTGTCGCTCTACACATTTTTTCCACAAACAAAGCAAGAGGTACCAAATCTCGATACATTGATAAAAGTTGTCTGGGCAAGCCTGTGTTTTATTTGCTTCCCAAAATTCATAAACCCTCCAATCCTGGGAGACCCATTGTCTCCGCGTGTGCCTGCCCTACCGAACACATATCAGACTTCGACGGCATCTTCCAGCCTATTGTAGAGCAGCTTCCTTCCTTCTTAAAGGACACAAACCATGCTCTTACTACTTTTTCCTCTATCCAGCTTTCCCCAGACTGTACCTACCTTTTATTTCAGTTAGATGTTTGCTCGCTTTACACTTCCATTCCTCACTCTGATGGTCTCCGAGCTCTTCGGTTTTTCTTGGACCAGCGCACGCACACCTCTATCGCTACAGAGACTCTCCTGCGCCTTGCAGAACTTGTCCTTCAACTCAATTCCTTCAAGTTCCATGCACAGTTCTTTGACCACAATCCCTACCCCCCACCTCACCACTTCGGTGTACTACAAACCCACCGATGCACACAGGTACCTCCTTTATACTTCCTCTCATCCTCCAGCTTGTCGTGACTCCTTGTCTTTCTCACAACCTCTCCGCCTCCGCCGGTTATGCCAAGATGATGACAACTTTCTATGCCGAGCACGAGAAATGTTTTACTTCTTCCGTAACATACAGTATCCAGAGGATGTTCTTACTTCTGCCTTAGAGCGTGTTCTCCCTATCTCACGTTTAGAGGCCCTCCAACCCCGCCAAAAACCCTCCTCTGATAGAGTCAAGTTAATAATGACCTATCACCCTCACAGCACTGCTGTCAAAAGGATCTTGTATCGTCACCTACCTCTTCTTCAAGCTGACCCAGCGGCGCGGGAAGTTTTTAGTGAGCCACCCTTGCTGGCATGTAGACGGGATAAAAATTTAAGGGACGTCCTAGTCCACAGCCGTTTGAAAACCGTCAACGATGGCCACTTTGGGACCAAGCCATGTAACCGAACACGATGTAAGACATGTCAGTATGTAATCGAAACACGTTCAGTCTCGTTCCCTAACGCCAAGTTCACCATCACCCATGACTTCACATGTGAGTCACGCAACGTCATTTATGCTATTATATGCAAACGTTGCACCATTACTTACATCGGCCAAACGGGCACACGACTGAGCGACCGATTCTGCAGACACCTCTACGACATCTCTCAGTTTAAATCCACACCTGTGACCATCCACTTCAATGGCCCTGACCACCACGGTGCCACTGACACCCAGGTGACAGCCATCAGATCCTGTTCCTCGGACTCCACCAGTCGGTTTCGCCAGGAACAACGCCTCATCCATCTTATGGGTTGCCTTAAACCACACGGTTTGAATACCTAACATTCCTTTGTCTGAGACGCCTTTCTCTATCTAGTCCCAGTTGTATTACGACTTTCTTCTTTTTTTTTTAAATCGCTTTCCCTCACTTTATTTATTTTATTATTATTATTATTTTTTTTTTTTTAAATATTTTTATATTTTTATTATTTTTTAAATTTAATTAAATTTTTTTTTTAAATTAACTAATTAATTTTTTTCTTAATAAAATTTTTTTATTTTTATTTTTTTCCACTCACTCTTTTCCAGTCCTTGTTTTCATTATTTCTTATTTTTTGTTTTTAATGTACTATCGACTTCCGCTTTCCGGTTTAGTGGCAGCCATCTTGCTTCACCATGTGACTGGTCAAAAGGGAGTTTTTTTTCTCTTATTTTGATAGTTTCATGTTCTCTACTTAATTCTCATTTTCTTTTCCTCCTGTCTCCTGTTTGTCTGTCCCTGACAAAGACCTTCTTGCCACAACGTAGGTTTTTCTTGTCCTTTCTCCTTGTAAGACGTATTACTATTTGTGTGTGTGTTTTTTTTTCCCCATTAAACTTCATTTAGAGAAATAAGCAATGTTCATATCCAAGGCTGCCACTCTAGAGATAAACCCAGATTTTCTTCTAAAAAACCCCAGAAATTCCCAGATTATTTTATGCCTCAAATACACGGGATAGACGATCCTTATACAATCTGTTAGTGCAACTTTAGCACAAATAAACTGTGTGCTACCAATTTTTATGTATTTCTTCATGTTTTTTTTTAATTTGTTATTATAAAAAATTCGCAATTATATTAAAATGATTTTTTAACACCCCAATATATGAACTCTTGAAAATGAGATATTTTAACAGTAACATACTTACATTAGTTACATTAACTAAGTGTTCCTCAAATCAAATATAAAATGTAAGTTGTAACTTGTTACTGTTGAAAATTGTCACTTGTCAGTGACTCGGCATCCATGTCGACAACTTCTCCGTCAATATCATATGCATGAATTGACAACGTGGAATCTTGATTGTGAAGTTCCAAAATCTTTGCTTATCTCGCCGACAACGTCTTTCACGCACATCTTCCAACGACGCTTTTACTAGGATTAAACTTATGACAAACTCCAATCCTTCAGCTCGCTGTCTGTAAGCCATTCCTCACAAAAAAAAAACCTGCTGATACCATGGCTTCACTTTTTTACGTGGTGGCGTGTGTGTCGCCATGTTGCTACAACTACCTAGCGTACCTTCATCATCGCTAATTTTATAATCTCATAATAACAACAACAACTACCTAGCGTACCTTCATCATCGCTCATTTTATAATCTCATAATAACAACAACAACTACCTAGCGTACCTTCATCATTGCTCATTTTATAATCTCATAATAACAACAACAACTACCTAGCGTTCCTTCATCATCGCTCATTTTATAATCTCATAATAATAACAACAACTACCTAGCGTACCTTCATCATCGCTCATTTTATAATCTCATAATAATAACAACAACTACCTAGCGTACCTTCATCATCGCTCATTTTATAATCTCATAATAACAACAACAACAACAACAAAACAAAACAATATGCTGTTTATCTGCTTGTCTAAAATTTAAAAATAATTCTTTAAATTTTTTTATTTTTTTAATACCCCTTCTGGGGCTCAAAATGAGAACTACTGAGTAAAATGTGTAAATTATGTGTGATCCCGGGGTTGGCTAAGACACTTTGATCTTAGCCAAAAGGCCGAGAAGCGACTCTTCTTTGACTGAGTATTGTAAATGACAGCAATTAACAGAATAACAGGAAATATATATTTGATGTAAACGAATAAAAAAACAACGTCATTGATATGGTTAAAAACAAGAATTAAATTGAAGTGGAATAAAAAATATATAGCACATAATTTTTTACATTTCATTATAATATAAATATAATGTGTCATGCTCAGTGCACAGAATATACATACATTGTAAATGTCAATTGTCAAATATACCCAGATTAATGCAGATTTGGAAAAACAATACCCAGATACACAGACGGAAGTAAAAGAACCCAGATCTAGTAACATATACCCAGCTGTGCAACACTGTTCATATCCTTGGTTTAAATATGTATCGTCAGCAGCATTGCCACCTTAAATCTTCATGTTTTTAATAATTGTTCTATCAAACATTATTGTTTCATCATCACTAAATATTCAGTCTTTAACATTGTACTTTTAACTTCAACTAAATGTTCATGGAAGTCTGTACATGTAACATTCTTGTAATTGTATTGAAATCGTAATATTCCTTTTATACATTCAACAGTGAATTTGTTTCTGTCCTTTGTCCACTGACTTTACATGAAAGAAAAAGAAAGCTTCTCAATATTTTCATTATTTTTTTGGAAAAGCAAATTGAAAAAAAAAAAAAAAAGAGCCATTTGCAGAAGTTCCGAATACAAATCTACATTTCTTGTTTGTTCAAAGAATTGGATCCACTTTTCATGTGCCAGTAGTTGGGAAAAAAAAATGTTATCATTCAGATTTGATTAGATATAACTGAAGACTGTCAATAGGTCATTTTTGTCATCAATTTTCATGTTCTTTCTCATTAAATATTTGATGGAGGCCATAACATGTTGGAACTTGTAAAAATGTCAACCAGCAAAAACAATTAAATTCCTCTAAAGATTTTCGTATAAAAGACCCAAAAAAATCGATTTTGTTTCTTTTTTTCCCCCCTAATTTTGTTTAAAAGCTGGACAAATATACTTTTTTAAAAAGCCGGCCAGCCGCTACATTTTCATGTGAAAAGCCGGCCAAATCCGGACGTATGGTTACACTAATCAAGGTGGTGTTCTTCAACTAATGAATGGAAATGACCACAAAAAAAAAAAAAAAAAACACAAACGCAGATCTAGGCAGAGTTGCCAGATGGAAAATGTGAAAATAAGGCAAACACCTTCACAAAAAATCTAAACCCTTCCCCCCATAAACACACTTTCAAGTGCACATTTAGCAGTAAGTACTATCATAATAGTGTCCGATGATACCCTCATCCTGGCTGTCAACCAGATAGTACCGCCCCCTCGCACACGCTTTGTACGCCACTAGTCAAGTATAGTGTTTTAACGTTTTTGACGATGCGGTGAAGTCCTTACAACATTTATTCGAAAATAACAGATAGGCTCTATTTTTTACAATAGCGTCAAGCAGGTGCAGCTGCTTTTTGTTTCTCGCTTTTATCTTAAATGATGGTACAAGAGAGAATATGCTCTCAGCTACGGCATTACTCACTGGAATTATTACACATGTAAAGGCACATGCGGCGAGCTATTTAAATTCCTTAAGTGGCAGTACACGAATCCAAAATAGTTCACTTTCTGTGGGGAGTCCATCTTTCTTGAATTGTGGTTCCTCTCTAAAATAAACAACAGTTGTTTTTCTGTACTGCTCTTCTGATGTAATGAAATTGTTTTCTGCAATGTATATAAAAGGTAACTCTGAAAATGGGACCTTGTTCAAAATTATCACAGGGCTCAGTGTTTTGATAGGCCTTGAAAGATATCTCTAGCTGAGAGAAATCTACGTCTAACTTGCCTGAGAGATTCTTTTTCCACAGACGCACATCTTACCATGACATTTTCTAGTTCTTGATGGACCTCAAGGTCCATGTTCTGCTGTAGGAACCTATTCCATTCTGTTAAGAACTTAACACCAAAATCAACATCATCATCATTCCTTTTCGTTCCCTGTGGAACATAGGCAGAAACAGTTGCTCTCCATCGATTTCTATTCTGGCCTTCTTTTTCAGCAGTGCCCAAGTCTCTTTTAAATATGCCGTGTCTCTGAGCCATACAGCAAGACTGACTTCACATTTGAGGTAAAGATTCTGATTTTATTCTCTCTGGATATAGATGAGGAGTTCCATATTGGTCGAAGGCTTTATTTATCTTTGAGCAGACATCACCAACTGTTCGTCCTCTTTAGTCAATGTTACTCTCCAGAAATGTTAAGCTTTCTACTTCTTCAACCACTTGATCATTGATCTTCATCGAGTCCATCTGCCTATTATTTATTCTCATTTACTTTGTTTTATTGAAATTTATGTGTGGTCCCATCTTTGCTGCTTCTGTTACTAATTTAATTGTATTCTCCTGCATATCGTGTTGTCTGTGTGATAGAAGGCACAAATGATCTGCAAATTCTAGGTCCTCCAATTGTATTTTAAATGTCCACTGTATTCCAGTTTTCTTTCCCTCTGTTATCTGTCTCATAACCCAGTCTACGACCATGAGAAAAAGTTTTTATGATAGCAAACATCCCTCTCTGACCCCACTGTGTACTGTGAAGGGCTCTGATTGTTTTACTTTGTGTACTACTGTGCACGAGGCCTCCCGGTAAAAATCTTCGGTGATTTTAAAGAATTTCTCTGGGATTCCATAATGTCTAAGGATTGTTCACATCTCAGTACGGTCTATACTGTCGAAAGCTTCTTCGAAGTTCACAAAATTGATATACAAGGGGGTCTGCCACTCATTTGATTGTTCTACAGTATGATTTTTTTTTTTGTTTTGGTCTGTACATGATCTTCCTGCATGAAATCCTGCTTGTTCTTCACTAAGTTTGTCATTGTACCATAATGTGTTGTTGTTTTGATGAGTTGATGGGTGGAGAGCGGGCACTTAACAGCTGACCATTATTGCCTCTTCTCGTTCCATCTTGGTCTACCCTGTTCAACCTGAAAAGTGAAAGTTGGTTATAATTGGGGTATTTAGTGTCATTTTATTTACTAATTTTGTATTCAATTTAAATAACTATTGTCTTTTACAGTTGCTGATTTTTATTTGTATTAGTATTTGTCCATTTTATTTTCTCTTTTGTATTGTTTATAGATAACTATTGTCCTTTACACTTGGTTTTAATTTACATTAGTATTTGTTCTTTTTGAGTTGTTGCCCTTTTTTATATACCTTGTTGTCTTTCCTTGTCCTAAGTGTAGTTCGTTTTTTGTTAATGCTTTGTTAGTTCTTGCGTTTTTTGTTATAGCTTTGTTAGTTCTTGCTGCTTAATTTCTATTTAGTTGGATGTTTTTCCTGAAGTACTAACCTTATATGTTTTCCTTTGTTTTGTGTATATATAGTATGCTGCACCGAGACTAATGTGTATACACACGCTTTGATTATGTATGAACGACAGGATAACTGGAAAAGCCAATGAAAACGCAGGAGCTTGCAGCAGCCGATCAGTAAAGTCATTGCGATTTAATATGGCGAGCTTAATCGAACGACATTCGACTTCCAACTTCTGAAGCGGACAGAAGTATTTTTGCTGGGGTCTAAGTAGGGTTCGGGCTCCGACGTCCCACCTACATCAATGGGTGTTGATGCGAACACACAGCCTCTCATATCCAGGTGCAGTGATCGCCGCGGAAGCTACTGTCTTGTAGTAAGCTTCTAGCATATGGCCTCTCCTGTACAAATGTGTCCATAGCAGCACCTTCACGTGGTGACCCCGTTCTCACAGAGTTTGCTATGGGGGCGACCGAGTGCCTGGCGGTATAACTGGGTCGGGAGTTGTTTGGGACCCCTCCTAAGGTGTAGGCGCAATACCCACCGGCAGAGTGGACCATGCTCTGGTCAACACCAACCCAAACCCCACTCATAGGTTAAATGCCACTTTCTCTCTTCTCTACTTGCCTACCAAGCTTTCTCTGTCCAATCCACGATACACCTCACCAAGGATCCTGAAGTGGTGATGGTAAAATATAGGTCTTTACCTAGAAGGGATCCGGGCCCTGCCCTATGTCCCAGCTGCAGCAAGATTGCCATGCAACCTGACATTGCACCCATCGTCAGATTTTGTCCAACTCCTGAGACACGGGAAGCAAAGCCACTAAAACTCAATGGAAATTTAGAACCGCTGTGCTCGGGAAAATCGTGAAGGCATAGGATGCAGGACGTGACACAGCCACAGCAAAAGCTCAGCCACAGAACAAAGAAATGAGGCCTGCATCGTGAGCGCTTGTGACTAGCGGGGAATGCATCTCTGTGAACCCCACCTGAACTCTCAGAGCGAAGTGATCTTTAGAGCCAAAAAGGTGAGTGGCCAAGCAAATCAACCCAATACTCATGGAGGAAGGCACGCCCATTGCATTCTTTGGGAGAAAGATGTCTGCAGCAAACACCCAATCCCTCCAATGCCAGTCAAACAACATATTTCATACGAGATTGGGCGTCGCCTCGGTTACCAAGGCCCGTGCAAGAGAGATAAATCCCCTGCTCCTTGTGAAAAGTCAGCGAAGGGGAACCTTAACATTTTACAGCTAAATATAGCTGGACTACAGAACAAGACAATTGAGCTTACAAAAATACTACATGAACATCAAGGACAAGTAGCCCTTCTGCAGGAAACAATACTCCCACGGAGACAAATTAACATCATGGGTTATACACAGTACAAATGTGAATGCCTGAAGTGCCAAGGCATCATGACCTTAATCAGAAATGATACCCAAGCCACAGTAATCAACAACCCTGCGGCAGATATCGACCACCAAATAATAAAGCTATGGGGCAAAGATAGCACCAAGTACACACTACACAACATTTACTATCCCCCAACCTCATCAAAAGGTCTGCCTGAGTTTGAGCCCATACTAAAGAAAACTGTCGTAGCTGGTGATTTTAATGCTCACATTCCTGCTCTAGGATACAGGCGGTTTAACAGTAGGGGCCTAGAGGTTGAGGAGCTGTGCAGCAGTATCAACTTAATGCTGCTGCAGAACTTGGGAACTCTACCAATACTCCTACACAGGGCACACGGCTCGACCAGCCGGCCAGATCTGACATTTGTTTCAGCTGACATAGCAGAAAATAGTATCACCAAAGTCTTAGAAGATGTGGGAAGTGACCACCGCCCTGTTTTAACAACTATTTTAACACCTCAGATGACACAGAAGTCCCTGGGTAAACCATCCTGGAACTTCAGGAAAGCAGACTGGGACCGCTACGGCCAAGAAACTGACGCTGGGTTCAGTCAAATCATTAGAACTGATAACATTAATACTACATACAACAACATATGTACCACAATCCTAACAGCTGCCAAAAAGTGCACCCGAAGGGGGAAGCATAAGAAGTATAAACCTTACTGGACATCTGAACCAGCTGAAGCAGTCAGAGATGAGAGAGGCTAGAAAGAAGGCTGAAAAATACCCTACCACCCTAAATAAAACAGAGTACAACAGATGGACAGCAAAAGTAAGGTATGTCACCAAGAAGAATAAGCGAGAGACTTGGAAAGAAAATTGCAACAAACTAGATTTAAAAAGAGAAGGGAACAAAGTTTGGAGACTCCTCAGTAATCTTGAGGGAAGCAAGAAAAAGACAAACCCAACACCTATGGTAGATGGAAGTGGTGATGAAGTAACATCAAGCAACAAGAAAGCCGATGTCTTCAACAATTGTTATGCCAGTGAAAATAAAACACAACAGAGAAAGAAACTAGACAAAGTGCTCCTAAAGAACACATCCACGCGTAACATAGATCAGACCAACATGGCTACGTTCAATGATCCGTTCCGCCCACAAGAACTGAGAATGGCACTACGGAAACTGGCCAAAAATAAAGCTCCAGGTCCAGATAAAATTAAAAATGAGATGATTTGTCAACTACTGCCAAAGGCAAAAAGAGACACTTCTATGGTTCATCAATAGAACGTGGAACAGCTACCACCAGCATGGCTGACAGCAACCATCTTGCCTATATTGAAGAAAGGGAAACCACCGGGAACACCAAGAAGCTATAGGCTCATATCCCTCACTTCATGCTTAGGCAAGCTGGTTGAGAGAATGGTAAACAACAGGCTATACTGGTGGTTGGAAAGCTGGAACCTTCTGGACAACAACCAGGCAGTCTTCAGACGTAAGTGCTGCACAGATGACCCCCTCTTCAGGTTCACACAGAATGTGATGGATGGCTTTCAAGAGGGAAAAAGCCATACCTGTATTCATCAACCTTGAGCAAGCCTACGACAGAGTTTGGAGAAAGGGACTTTTGCTAAAGATGAGAAGAATGGGAATAGGAGGGAAAATAATTAGATGGATACAGGCCTTCCTAACAAATAGAACCATAGCTACCAACTATGCTGGTGCAGGCCTTCCTAACAAATAGAACCATAGCTACCAACTATGCTGGTGCAGGCCTTCCTAACAAATAGAACCATAGCTACCAACTATGCTGGTGCAGGCCTTCCAAACAAATAGAACCATAGCTACCAACTATGCTGGTGCAGGCCTTCCTAACAAATAGAACCATAGCTACCAACTATGCTGGTGCAATTTCACGGAAAAGAACGCTGGAAGAAGGACTGCCTCAAGGCTCTCCTTTAAGTTGCACCCTTTTCCTCATCTTCATTAATGACCTTGCCAAACATCTGAATGTGTCGAAGGCGCTGTTTGCTGATGACCTTGCCATCTGGACTACTGACAAATATCCCATTCTGGCAAAAGCCAAGATCAACAGAGCTCTCCTTACAATGTCAGTATATTGTGAACTGTGGAAACTTAAAATCAATATGCAGAAAACTGCATACACCACTTTCTCCCGCAGCCACAAAATAGCAAAAAGACCTATCAACTTCAAACTGAGTGGGGAAACACTAACAAAAGAGGAGCACCCAGTCTATCTAGGAGTAAAACTGAACAGACAATTGAAACTAGATGGACACATCCACAACCTAAGGGAAAAAGCATGTAAGCACCTTAACCTCATCAAATGGCTAGCTAGTACAAATTGGGGAGCGGATAAACAAACCCTTCGTCAACTATATCTCGGCTATGTTAAATCAGTGATAGACTATAACCTCCCCCTCCAGACCATTGGGAATACTAATACCATCTCAGCTCTGGACCGTGTGCAGAACCAAGCTCTCAGGTTAATTTGTGGAGGGACGAGATCAACACCCACAGCCGTATGTGAGATAGATGCCAATATAGAGCTGCTGAATATCAGGCGTAAAAGAGCACTGACTGAAGCTGTAGAGAGATACAGGAGACAAGAGAAAGACCACCCAAACAAAGTACTTATTGACACTTGGAAACAAACACGAAGACTGAAACAACTATCTCTCCTGGACATAGCCAAAGAGGAAAATGATAAACACCATCTCCCACAAGAGAGAGAATTGGAAAACAAATACTTTGGACCACCCCCTTGGGAAAACTTCCATCAACCAACTGTCAAAACACAACTGATAGATAAAACGGCCAACAAGGAAACACTACCTACAGTCTTGAAGACGTGTGCCTTGGAGACCATAAACAGCTACCCAACATCAGCAATCCAGGCCTACACAGATGGTTCAGCTTTCAAGACCACCTCTTTTGCAGGATATGGCATCTGCATATGGTACCTGGATGGATCCTCTTATGAGTTCTTTGACTCCTGTGGTGAGAATTGTTCAAATTATGAAGCAGAGGCTGAGGCCATCAAGACAGCCACTGAATTACTACACCAACAGTTTGACCTTATGGAACGAAAGCCATCAGATATAGTGATTTTCAGTGACTCCATGTCTGTTCTGGAAGCACTTAAACAGACTCCATTTGAAAACAAAAACATTTTCTTATGGGAAGAGCGGTTCACAACTTGATCATAACCTACTCCATCAGTGTAACCCTACAGTGGATTCCTGGACACAGTGATCAAATGGAAATGAGACAGCTGATAGACTTGCAAAAGCAGGAGCCTCTAAACAAATGGACAGACCCTGCAGCATGAGAACAGTCAAACAGATTCTCAGAAACAACACAAGGGAAATCTGGCTGAACAGATGGGCAAACAGGCCGACTGGCTGAAATGTCTTTAATGAAATGACCTGCCCAAAAGACAACAACAACATAAACAGACTCAGCAGGAGAAATCAAAGTCTTATCTTTCAGTTTCGAACAGGACACACCAGAGTCAATAGCCATCTAAACCGTATCAACTCTCAGCACCTACCCATGTGTAGACACTGATCTCATCCCTATGAAACAACCAGACACCTTCTCATGGAGTGTCCATCAATCACAAACGCCAGGAAAAAACTTTTACAGACACCTCTGACAGTCACCAACTCACTATATGGAACATTAAAACAACTGCAGAAAACCTGTACTTTTTTAAGAATGGCATTGGGCTGCCAAGAGTAGATATGCTCAGCAGCTATGGGATATCGACAACAACAAAAACAGATGTCAAGTCAGTCCTACTCCTATTGTATGGCTCTGAAACATTAAACAACAAAAACAACAACCAAAAAGCTACTGACTTTCATAAATGGATACTTGCATACAATAGAAGGATTGAACTGGTATAAGATTATTAGTGTGGAACTGATAAAAACCAGACAAGTGCCAGTAGAACAAGAGATCAAATGACAATGGAGATGGATAGGACACACACTTAGATGACATTTTTTGACAGCATTACCAGGCAGTTCTGTAATCCCTAAGGTGAGAGAGGGAGACCTAGGACCACATGACAAAGACATGAATGACATAAAACAAGAACATCCCATACAAGTCTACTGCTGCTATCAATTCTCAAAACACGTGGCTACATTAGTAATATAGTTTATTAGTATACACCAAACTACCTAATATAAACCATCTTCACAAAGTTTAATATTGGTGAAAATTGTGTTCATTATGTTTACAGCTCTATGAACAATTACTGGAAATGACTTCCAATGAGCATTTTTAATTGATGTACCTCTAAATCTAATGACCCATTTTCAGGGCTCAATACATACACTGAATATATAATTAAAATAAGTTTTCATTTCGTGTAAAAAGGTACTTTTATACCTGTTTTTGTGCTTCTGACATGTTTTGCAAGCTAGAAGATAAAGGGGTATGAGGCTTCTTAAGATGTCGTAAAGGGAGTGTGAGGCTTCTTAAGATACTTTAATGGGGCATGGGCTTCTTAAAATGCCATAATGGGAGGTGTGAGGCTTCTTAATTAGCCGCAGGCGACCTTTGTCTTTACTGACTGTGTGTGGTACACCACTCTGAGTGGAGACCTCCCAGTAACAAAGACTGCTGTGTCCATCTCAGATTTTGCTCCTTTCCTCAGACCTACGGGTCCTGAGTGTTCCTCTATAAATGCCTTTGTGCAGATGAGGAAGGACATCCCTCGAAACCTTCGGGTATATGAGGCTCTGTCCATTTTGGCTGGAATGACGTCTCGATGGTTCGGTGGTTTTATAGCGAAAGCTAACCGATAAGGGTAAGCAGATGGAGAGGTGGGTCGAGCACTACTCTGAGCTTTACGCTAGAGACAATACCGTTACGCCTGCAGCCCTTGATGGTGTCAACAGTCTGCCAACTATGGAGGAGCTGGATGCCGAACCAACATTAGAGGAACTCAGCAAGGCCATTGATAGCTTGGCCTCTGGCAAAGCACCAGGCAGTGATGGGATTCCTCCTGATTTAATCAAATGCTGTAAGAGCACGCTATTACATCCCCTGCATAGGATGCTGTGCCAGTGCTGGGAAGAGACAACTATTCCTCAAGACATGCGAGATGCCAAGATTGTAACACTGTATAAAAATAAAGGAGACAGAAGTGATTGCAATAACTACAGAGGCATCTCTCTTCTTAGTATTGTTGGTAAGGTTTTTGCCAAAGTCATCTTAATGCGACTACACAAGTTAGCTGAGCGCATATATCCAGAGTCACAGTGTGGATTCCGAGCTGGCAGATCAACAACAGACATGATCTTCTCTCTCTGCCAGCTTCAGGAAAAATCAAGAGAGCAGAAAAGACCACTATATATCGCCTTTATAGATCTCACAAAAGCATTCAACCTGGTTAGTAGGGATGGACTCTTTAAAATCCTCCTGAAAATAGGCTGCCCTTCTAAAATGCTGGAAATGATAAAGTCATTCCATGACGGCATGAAGGGAACAGTCCAATATGCTGGAAGCACGTCACAGCCATTTGATATACTTCTTCTTCTTCCATCCTTAGCCATCAACCGGCAAAGCAGTATGTGGCCAGTACGCCTAGTGGCGTCTTAGGGCAACAACAAATTGATCAATCTATCGCTGTTTCCACCACGCCTAGTGGCGTCTTTGTGGAACAAAAACAAACCAAACAATCTATCATCGTTTCCGTAATCAGATTGGTTGGCAAGCAGGTGATCAGCCCACTGTGCGAAGTTTTTACGGGATGGGGTAAACAGCCCCATGCCCATACCCTCCTTAGTCGCCTTTTACGACATGCGTGGTAGGGTGCAGTGTTACTATTCTTTGCTCCCCTTTCGGGCCCCGGTAACACACGGGTGCATTTGATATACGAAGTGGCGTTAAACAAGGCTGTGTTCTGGCTCCAACCCTCTTCGGAATCTTCTTTGCCTTACTCTTGAAACATGCATTCAGAGATGCAACTGAAGGAATATGCCTTCACACTAGGTCAGATGGCCGTCTGTTTAATCTTTCAAGGCTGAAGGCAAAAACAAAAATCAGAAGGGTCACTATAAGAGACTTGTTGCTCGCTGATGATGCTGCAGTCGTCACTCAAAGCCAACAGGAGCTTCAGAGCTTGATGAATCGCTTCACTAAAGCATGCAAGGACTTTGGCCTCACAATAAGTCTAAAGAAAACGAATGTGCTGAGTCAGGATGTGGGTGCTGCACCAGTTATCACTATCGATAACTATGAATTGGCAGTGGTGCACCACTTCACATACCTAGGGTCTACCATCAATGACAAACTCTCACTGGATACAGAAATCGACAGCCGCATTGGCAAAGCTGCAGCTACCTTTGCCCGCCTCACATCGCGTGTTTGGGGAAACTCTAAACTCACAATGAAGACCAAAGCTGCGGTATATAATGCCTGCGTCACCAGCACACTCCTATATGGCAGCGAGACCTGGACGACCTATGCTAAGCAAGAAAGAAGGCTCAATACCTTCCATTTGCGGTGTCTACGCCGCATCCTCGGCATCTCGTGGAAAGATAAAGTGACAAATGTCGAGGTGTTGTCACGTGCTGGCCTTCAAAGTATGTATACACTTCTTAGACAGTGCAGACTTTGCTGGCTTGGCCATGTTCGCCGCATGGAAGATGGTCGCATCCCAAAAGATATCTTCTACGGACAATTAGCAGATGGCAAGAGAACAGTTGGGCGACCACAGCTGAGGTTCAAAGATGTGTGCAAGAGAGATATGAGGGCACTGGACAAGGATCCAGCAACATGGGAGGATGAAGCTGCCGATCGCACTAAGTGGCGATGCTATTTACAGCGCCACCTCAGATTGGGCGAAGAGAGGCTCACACAAGAAGCAGAGGTGAGGAGAAAACGTCGAAAGGAGCACCAGGAAAATAAGCAGCTGAGGGCTGTCACCTCAGGGGCGCATTCCCATAGTCAGTTATGACTGAAGGGGCTATTATATTATATGAGTACACATGAGGGCAAGTTCGGGCACAATGGGCTAGTCACCTGTTTGCCAAGTCACTTCGATTACATGTCCTGCCCATGGGCCTTGTGCACTTGGGTCCCCTCTACACCTCGTTTCACGGGGTAGAGGAGGTTCCGATTATGAGATGAGATGAGGCTTCTTAATATGCTGTAAAGAGGTGTAAGGCTACTTAAGATACTGTAAAGGGGGCATGATGCTGCTTAAGATGATGTAAATGGATGTAGGGCTACTTAAGATAATATAAAGAGGTGTGAGGCTTCTTAAGATGCCATAATAGGACTCCTATTATGGCATCTTAAGAAGCCTCACACCTCCTATTAGGAGGTGCAAGGCTTCTTAATATGCTGTAAAGGGGTGTAGGGCTACTTAAGATACTGTAAAAGAGTGTGAGGCTTCTTGAATTGCTGTAAAGGGGCATGAGGCTACTTAAGATGTTGTAAATGGGCATTAGGCTACTTAAGATGTTGTAAAGGGGCATGAGGCTACTTAAGATGCTGTAAAGGGGTGTGGGGCTACTTAAGATGTTGTAAAGGGGTGTGGGGCTACTTAAGATGTTGTAAAGGGGTGTGGGGCTACTTAAGATACTGTAAAGGGGTGTGGGACTTATAAAAGGTTAAGAAGCGCTACATTAGATATATTACTGGGGACCATCTGGACTCAGGGTTCATAGCAAATTTCTTCAAGCATTTTCCAGGTCCAGCAAGTGATTTTCAAGGATGGGAAACTAATATTTTCCTCATCTAATTTTCTCAGATATAATTATCACTTTGCTGACCAGCAATCCGGAGCATTACCGTCTCCCATTACTGGGTTTTTGCAGATTTCTTTAAAAAGAACTGTTTTTTTTTTTTTAAAGTTCATAAAAGATCGAAAAACAGACATCTTTTCCCAGTTTTTAGTGAATATGTTCAACGTCAGCACAATAAAATGTTAGTGTCATGGATGGTAATGAATAAAATAAGCTTGACTGACGTATTGATTTAATGATTAACCACATATACTGTATCAACATAAAAGGCTAATAAAATTGTGAATAAAATGCAAAAAAAAACTATTTTTCGTGTTTGTCTTTTTTGAATGTATTCTGCATCTGTGGCATCTGACAATGAGCATTTGTAAATGTTTGAGTAGTTAAGTACCTCTAGTTGGAGTCTGAGCTGCTTTTTTCATTAACTGGGGTTGAAGTTGTAGCTGTAGGTCTCTGCAAGAGTCTATGTCTGGATCGTTGATAATCCTTGACTGTGTGGTATAACTTGAAGCAGGGTATCAGGCATAGAGGTACATTGCAATCTGGGCAGTACATGCAAGTCTGGCTTCTGTTCCCTGCAGCCTTACACACTTTACAGTCTGGTTTGTACCTCGCCCTTTCATATTTATCAATGAAGTGGTGCTCAGTAAGTCGTGTTGTTGTGACCTGTGGTTTTGAAGGTGTCACATTGCGTGGAAGAATAGCAGGTTCAATGAGAGTCATACTGACATCCTGATCTTTTTTTGTAGAGTTGGCAGTGTTGTAGGTTATGTGCCCATTGACTAGGGCAGTTTCAACTAAGAAATGATATAAAAATAGGATCTGTGTGGGCAGGGGTAGCTTGCACCTAGTTGGCTGAAGTGGTCGACACCTCCCATACTTTTGTTGTATTTTTCTGCAAGTATTGGCTTCTGAATTGTTCTGCCCTAAAGAATTTGTCTTTCTAACTGTCTTGTTTATATTATCATTGGAGTGAACAGTAGATATAAGGTTAAATCTTTTCGTATCATGCTAGGTGACTGTCGGCATGCCTTATCTTCTGTCGCACAAAACACAGGATGATTTGTCTTTTTCAATTTGAGTTGTTTTTTTTCAGTGCTACAGGAAAATGCTTCATATTTTCCGCTACTGTTCCAAATGCACCAATCTGAATTTCAGGTCTTGAAATAAAGCTGAAGGCTGAATTAAAAACTACCACAGAAGAGAATATGTCCCTTGTTGCATTTGAAATTTGAATTAAAACTATGGTGACTTTTCACTGAAAAAAGAGTCAAAATAATCTCAGCTCGGAGAGTTTCTTCCTTGGTCACAAATGATATCACATCTGTAGGTCTCCTAGTAGTGTTAGACGTTTTTGACGTGTCCAAGGGAGTAGTGTTAGATAGTTTTGATGTTTCTGAGGAAAAAAACTGATCCTTGGGGTTGTGTTCTTTTCCGTTTAATAAAAAAAAAAAAAAAAGGAACATACAAATAACTTATGAGTAGGCCTAAGCTATGTATATTTACCAAGTCAAAGTTCTAAACGCATGAATAATATAGTCAAACAATATTTACTTACTTACTTACTTAGTCGTTCCCCTTCTACCGTGAGGTGTAGAGGTTTGGAAGAGAGAGCGCCAGACCATTCTATCAGCTGTCTTCTTCCTGGCCTGGTTCCATTCTAGTCCTCGGTCCTTCAAAGATTGTCTAATGTTGTCCTCCCAGCAGACTCTGGGTCGTCCTGGAGGTCTGGATCCCTGGCTCTTTGTTTCCCATGCTTGTCGTGGTAGCCGATCTTCTCCCATTCTGCAGACATGGCCAAAGGAACATACAAATAACTTATGAGTAGGCCTAAGCTATGTATATTTACCAAGTCAAAGTTCTAAACGCATGAATAATATAGTCAAACAATATTTAACTAGAACAAAAGTTAATATATAGTAATTGGGAGGGTGAAGGTATGATGATATCCTTATAACACTTATGATAAGTGAAAATCTATTACATTTCTAACTGGAAACATCAGGCCTTTACACACACACCCCCTCCCCATCTTTACTATTTTTGTTTGATTTTTTTTGTCGGGGTTTGTTTTGTTTTATCGTTTCTGTTTGTTTCAATAAAAAGAAAATTTTTTAAAATTATTTTTAAAATTTTAAATAACATAGGTCTATGCCATCACCGGTGTCAATACCTTGTTGATGTATGGCGGCTTGCATACCCTGATTACCCCCAGAGCTATGCCAGTGGGAGTTTTACTCCTGGAAGGTTCTACCAAGCTGGACAGGTTTGCGCGGGCAGGGGTCAGACTAAAGCAGACACCCTGGTCCTCCAGGTTGGGGGTTTTAGCATAGGGCTGACACCCCTGTCTATGTAAAAAAATTGAAGTTACGGAAACAACAATGAATAAACAAACTTTGCTGCGGGACGGACATCCGGAGTCTGAGGCTCGTATGACTGTCAGTGGTGAAAGCTGAAAGGAAGCCACTGACATGAGAACGGATGTCCTGACCGCAAAACACGATACAAGAATAGGATTTTGGAATGTCAGGACAATGAATGAGATGGGTAAACTAAAACAGGTCACGGCAGAAATGAGAAACTATAGGTTACACATTCTAGGGATAAGCAAGAGCAGATGGACAGGGGCAGGAAAAGTTAAAACAGCAACAGGAGAAACAGTACTTTACTCTGGAAGAGAGGATGGACAGCACAATGAAGGCGTAGCCATTATTTTACAGAAAGGAATAGAAAGGACATTACTGGAATGGAAACCCATCAACAACAGACTGATAAGATTAAGATTGAGAGGTAGATTCAGCAATACTACAATAATACAATGCTACGCACCAACGAATGACAGCGATGAAGAGGTCAAGGATGAATTCTATCAACAACTGCAGAAAGAAATGGAAGACACACCTAGATATGATCTTATTGTAGTAATGGGAGACCTCATTGTGAAAGTTGGTACACACAATACATATAATGAAAGAGGTTTGACATCAGCAAATTGAAGGACCCCCTTACCAGAAAAGCTTTTGCGGCTGACATAAAGAAACGATATCAATTTGCCAAAAGTCAGGAAAAGACATTGACTGATGATATAGATCAGAAATTCAACACCATTTCAAGAATATATAAGGAAAGCAGCAAATCATGCTTGGGATTCCAGGAAAGGAAGAAGCAAGACTGGATAACACCAGAAACACTAAACACCATAACACTGAGAAAGGAAATGAAAAGAAAGAAAACAGAAGCGAAGTCCCCCAGGTTAAAGCAACTATATAGTGAACAGTACAGTCAGCTGGTCTTCTTCTTCTTCCGTCCTTAGCCAAAGACCGACCAAGCAGTCAGTGGCCATTACGCCTTGCGGCGTCATAGGGCAACAAGAAATTATCCGTTGTTCCGTTATGCCTAAAGGCGTTTATTGGTACAACAGAATATTAATTGTTGTTTCCGTAATCAATGTGACAAGCAAGCGGTTGATCAGTCAGCTGGACAAGGAAGTTAAACGCCACACCTGAGCCAACAAAAGGAATTTCCTAGAGGATCTTGCAAGACAGGCAGAAGAGGCAGCACTGAGAAATGAACAAAGCACAGTATACAAAATAACTAAATTCATCAGCGGAAAACGAGGCACAAACAATATTACATTAGTAAGAGATAAGCAAGGAAATCTCATCACGACAGCAGAGGGACAGGAAACAAGATGGGCAGAGCACTTCAGAGAAACTCTGAACAAGGAACCTCCAGAGACACAATTGAATGTTCCTGAGGCTGAAAAAGATCTAGATGTAAATACAGACATTCCACGAAAAGAAGAAATCATCACAGCAATCAAAGGATTAAAGAACGGAAAAGCTCCTGGCCATGATAACTTAAATGCAGAGCTATTTAAGACAGACCCAGAGCTAGCAGCAGAACTATTAGAACCACTATTTGCACAAGTCTGGAAAACGGGGACAACACCATCAGAGTGGAACAAAGGAATAATTGTCAAATTGCCCAAGAAGGGAGATCTTGCAGACTGCAATAATTGGAGAGGAATCACTCTTCTCTCAGTTCCCAGCAAAATACTAGGCAGGATAATTATACAGAGAATTTCAAAAGCAGTAGACCACAAACTGAGGAAAGAACAAGCAGGATTTAGAAAGAACAGAAGATGTGTAGATCATATATTCACCATCAGGAACATTATAGAGCAGTGCTCAGAATGGCAAAGACAGCTTTACATTAATTTCGTTGATTTTGAAAAGGCTTTTGACAGCATACATAGAGACAGTTTATGGAAAATACTGAGGGCTTATGAAATTCCAAGCTGCATAGTGTCAATCATAAAAAGCCTCTATGCCAACTTTACGTGTAGTGTTGGGCAGAGCAACCTAACCTTTGAGGTGAAGACAGGAGTACGACAGGGATGCCCCTTATCAACCACTCTATTTTTAACAGTCATAGACTGGGTGATGCGACAGACAACAGAGGGCAGTCCAAGAGGAATAAGATGGACTACATTTTCTTCAATAGAAGATCTGGAATATGCAGATGACATTGCACTACTAGCCCATTCACATCAACACATCCAGGAAAAAATGGAGAGACTTAATAAGTTTAGCCAGCAGGTGGGCTTGAACATCAATTTAAGGAAGTCAGAGGTCATGACGCTCAATGTGAGCAATCCTGAGCCCATATCAGTAAGGAATCAGCAACTGGTACAGACAGACACCTTCACATACCTAGGATGCATAGTAACACCAGACAGCGGGGCGGGCAAAGACATCAACATCAGAATGAATAAGGCAAGAACAGCCTTTTTTAGCCTAAACAACATCTGGAAGTCCTGTCAATACAGCACAAAATTAAGATTATATCAGAGTTGTGTGCTTTCTGTGCTTCTCTATGGTGCAGAATGCTGGAGAGTTACAGAGAAGGAAATGTCGAAATTGTCCTCTTTTCACACAACATGCCTAAAAAAAATTCACCGAATCTTTTGGCCGAATACCATCACCAACCAAGATCTGCTTACTCGGAGCAAGCAAGAGGACATGCACACCATCATAGCTGGCAGACGCTGGAGCTGGGTTGGCCATGTCCTCAGAAGAGACCCCGATGCCATCACAAGAACAGCTATGCTTTGGACCCCTGAAGGAAAACGAAAGAGAGGCCGACCAAAAACAACCTGGCAGAGGACTGTGGAGGCTGAGATGCAAAGAATGAACCAGAGTTGGGGCACTGTACGAAGGATGGCCACCGACCGAGCAAAGTGGAATTAATTTGTTGTTGCCCTACAAGAAGCCACTAGGCGTGATGGCCACTGACTGCTTTGACGGTCGGCGGCTAAGGATCAAAGAAGAAAGAATGCACAAAATTGGTAATTTTCATTTATCCTAATTACAGTGATTTGACAGATGTGATGCCACTTTCATGTATCGGCGGTTATTCATGTTATCTGGAATTGAAAACATGTAGACCTAGGCATATTCTAATTATAACCCTGCAGAGCAGAACGGGATATGTCTCTTCATCATAAATATAATGAAAAAGCATTCAAAATATATTTATTTTCCAAAAATGTGGAGAAATGAACAGTGGGACATGGTCTGATAACAGGGTAGGCTATAGGATATGGAATCGCCATCAATTTCTATTCCTGACCATCTCAAACATATTCCTGTAAACAGTTGTAAACCAAGAAATTTCATTCAAACACTAATTTTGGCCATGGTTAAAAATAAAACTGTAAATAACATACCTGTCAACCTGTACGAATTTTTCGTACAATGTACGGATTTTTGATACTTTTAGCAGTGTACGGCCGTACAGACTCATTGTACGGATTTTTCTCCCCCTCCCAAAAAAAAAAAAAAAAATTTTTTTTTTTTTTTTAAATTTTAAAAATATTTTCCAACCCAAGTTTTTTTTTAAATTTTAAATCAGAAAATATTTTCTAGCCCAGGTTTTTTTTTAAACAATTTTTTATATTTTTAATTCCGGAAATCTCGGCGTTCGTTTTTAAACTGAGGTCTCTCTCAGCAACTAATTAAATCCTTTTATACCCAAGAATTCGGCAAACACTTTGAATTCGGCATCAAAGGCTTTCGGTTTTCGGCGTGACATCACACATTTTTAAAGTTACCTGTTACCAACGACGCCATTTTGTTTGAAAAAGCTAAGTACTTATAACTTGGTTAAATATTGCTGTTGTTTTGCTTTGTTGCAATTTAATCGCTGCCTCAATCTTTCCAGTTAGGCCTACATCTTGCCCCTCAATATATTTCTTATAAATTGTCATAATATTCTGTGTAGGCCCTACATAACTAGAAAAAAAAAGTTTGTTTGCATTGAGTAGGCCTACTTTATGCCAGCTCTCGCGATTCGCTGCTTTATTTTTTAATAAAGTGGTAATCTGTTATAACTGGTCTAGGTTACAAACTCGTAAATAATAATTTTGTAAATTTTTGGTGGTACGTTTTTCTTCCTAGATTTGATATTCTGTTCATAATTTTGTTTATTATTATTATTATTATTTTTTTTTTTGCTGTTAGCCGTTTGCTTTGTTCGTTGTATTTTTTAATCATTCTCTTCGTCTACAAAGATTATTAGTTGAAATATTTCATCCACTGAATGATGGCTGAGCCTAATTCAAAGAAACAAAAGCTTGCACGTCATAAGTTTCAGGTTGAATGGGTTAAACTCTTCCCTGGCATTGTAGATGCATCCAAGTTAGGATAAACCCATGCTTTTTGTAGATTATGCAGCAAAGATATTAAAGTAATAGCTTCAGGATTACATGATCTGAAAGTACATTTTAAATCGAAATTGCATGAACAAATGTTTGCAATGAAGAAGGGATGCTTCTTGCTCAGCCAAAGCAGGAAGAGGGTGGCATTGATGACAACATACTGGCAATTGGCCTCTCAAACAGAGCATTTATCGAAGAAATGGAGCTTGATAGTGGAGTAAAGAGTTCATTTTTTGAGGATGTCAGAAATTTTTACACATCAGTGGTTAAAAAAATTACTGATAAATTTCCCTTTGACACCCAGGTTCTAAAGGACTTAAAAGTGCTAGATCCAAGCACTAAAGATAATCTCAGGTATCCAAACATCTGCAGATTGACAGATGCTTTTGCCCAAGATCTTGATTAGGAAGCACTGAAAGATGAGTTCGATGACTACTGTATGTTGTCTGATGTGTGTGTGCCTCTACTGACAGATAGTGGTCAGAAAAAGAGCTTCTGTAGCTATTGGCTGGAAGTTGTTGACCAGAAAACTAGTACTGGTGCCATCCGCTTCCCTAATTTAAAAGTCATCATTCAGCGACTGCTGATACTCCCTCACAACAATGCTGACTGCGAAAGATCATTTTCAATGGTGAAAAAAATCCACACAGACTGCAGGAGGTCCATGAATGCGGACACACTCACTTCTATTTTACAGTGTAAGATTAACATTAATACATGCTGTGCAGACTTTAAGCCCACAAATGCAATTCTGCAAAGTGCTAAAAGTGCATGTGTTGATTATAATACAAAACACTGTACATCAAAAGAATAGTGTACCTCATGATCACTAAGTTTTTTATATGTAAAGAACAGCATGAGACTATTAGCATGTTTTATATCACACTAATTCAAATGTTAATAGATTTGTATATGTCATTTCTCATTTTAAAACTGTATTGCGTATAATTTATTAATATATTTTTTGCGTAAGGATTTTTGGGTGTTTGTAAGGATTTTTTTGGTCCGGCGTACAGATTGTTGTCTCAGGAGGTTGACAGGTATGAAATAAGCCTACATTGTAAATTACAGCTGCAAGTACAGTAGGCCTATCTATAAACTGCACTTAGCGTATGTAAATATGTTTTATAAATGAATTCATTACTTACCTCAGTTGA
>JAMPIV010015398.1:0-122739 GCA_024509875.1 Oreohelix idahoensis | reverse complement strand
ATAGTCCGACCAATCGTGTTTAGTCTTATATTTGTTGCGCTCCAATCAATTTGGAGTTTACATGGTAGGCTATTTCCGTACGCAAGGTTTTTTCAAACACGTTATAAAAAAAATTTTATGAGCAGAAATGATTTCATGCTGTCAGGCATCCCCACTATTTTATTTTGGTTATAACTTGTTAATTCCTAGACTATTTGCGTAACGTTTTACATATTCTTTGTCAGCAAGCCCTAAGGAACCCAAATATATATATTTAATAGAACTAATATGCTGCGTTCAAAATATGCAATTCCTTCTACCTCCTGTTTCGAAGATGTGCTGTCTGGGTACTGTAATGTTTTCAAACGTAAACCCATCTATTGTCATCTTTTCTAATAAGAGTTTTTCAGGATTTAAAAACCTAACTCTGGGAAGGTTAGTGTTTTTATCACTGTCCGTCCGAAAAAGTTAGTGCATGTGGCCTTACACGCGTGATAGTAGTAATTGTGTATCGCGTTACGCTTGTTGGGGTGGCATTAATAGCGAGACGCGTGTTTAATTTTGCATGCGTTCCTGATTTTCATTCGCCCCTCTTTCTTTCTATTTGAGTCCATCTGTTCGTTCGTTTTGGTAACGTAATATAATTAATGTTAGGATTAATTTAGGTCATTACGCAGTCTGCCTCTCAATGTTTTTCTTAGAAATGCAATACCCGTTTTAATGTGTTGTGGAAACGCTTGTATTTATGCAGTGGCTTATATTTAACGTGGAAACGTTACAATTTGCAGACGAAGCATAAAACAAAGGGGATTTCGAGTACTGTCATTGTGACAGCACTGTTATTTTACCATTGCTCTTTTCTTTATTAGAATTTATTTGTTAGGCTTTGCATCTACCTTTTAATTTATATATGTGGATTAGAATATTTCACGACACTAGATTTGATATTCTGTTCATAATTTGTTAAATTTTTTTTTTTTTTTTGCTGTAAGCTGTTTGCTTTGCATTGTTGTATATTTTTTTTTTGTCATTCTCTTAATCTTTCCAGTTATATTTTGATCATTTAAATATTTCCAATAAATTAATGTCATAATATTCTGTGTCGGCCCTACATAACTAGAAAAAAAGTTTGTTTGAGTAAACTTCGCTGCTTTATTTTTCAAAAAAAAAGTCCACACAGACTGCAGGAGTTCCATGAATGCAGACACACTCACTTCTTTTTGACAGTGTAAGATTAACATTGATACATGCTGTGCAGACTTTAAGCCCACAAATGCAATTCTGCAAAGTGCTAAAAGTGCATGTGTTGATTATAATACAAAACACTGTTCATGGAAAGAATAGTACCTCACGATCACTAAGTTTTTTATATGTACAGAACAGCATGAGACTATTAGCATGTTTTATACCACACTAATTCAAATGCTAATAGATTTGTATATGTCATTTCGTTTTAAAACTGTATTGTGTATAATTTATTAATATATTTTGTGCGTAAGGATTTTTGGGTGTTTGTAAGGATTTTTTTGGTCCGGCGTACAGATTTTTGTCTCAGGAGGTTGACAGGTATATCAAGGCATGTAAGGAGAGAACAAGAAAGTATTCAGTGGGGTACTGGAAGATGAGACAGGTTTGTATTTTAGAGCTGGAATTTGCTGATGATGTTGCTTTGATTGCTAAATCAGAGGCACATCTCCAATCCAACCTGCAAGTCTGGAAGGAAGAGCTGGAGAAGAGAGGGATGACATTAGATTAAGCTGGGAGAACAGGTCCTGGAGCAGGTCGACCACTTTAAATACCTTGGAGCTATTATAGACCGAAAGGAAGGCTTCAAAGAAGAGTTGGCCAATCAAAAAGCAGCAGCTGGGAGACTTTTTCAGGCCATAAATCGAGGAATCCTCAGCAAGAGAGAGGTTGGTAAGAAAACGAAGATGGCTGTATACTGCTCCCCTAAGGCTTTTGACAGCATACACAGGGACAGTTTATGGAAAATACTGAGGGCTTATGGCATTCCAAGCTGCATAGTGTCAATCATAAAAAGCCTCTATGCCAACTTTACATGTTGTTTTGGGCAGAGCAACCTAACCTTTGAGGTGAAGACAGGAGTACGACAGGGATGCCCCTTATCAACCACTTTATTTTTAACAGTCATAAACTGGGTGATGCGCCAGACAACAGAGGGCAGTCCAAGAGGAATAAGATGGACTACATTTTCTATACTGGAAGATCTGAAATATGCAGATGACATTGCACTACTAGCATATTCACATCAACACATCCAGGAAAAAATGGACAGACTTAATAAGTATAGCCAGCAGGTGGGCTTGAACATCAATTTAAAGAAGTCAGAGGTCATGACGCTCAATGTGAGCAGCCTGAGCCCATATCAGTAAGGAATCAGCAACTGGTACAGACAGACACCTTCACATACCTAGGATGCATAGTAACACCAGACGGCGGGGCAGGCAAAGACATCAACACCAGAATGAATAAACAAGAACAGCCTTTTTTAGCCTAAACAACATCTGAAAGTCCTCTCAATACAGCACAAGCACAAAATTAAAATTATATCAGAGCTGTGTGCTCTCTGTGCTTCTCTATGGTGCGGAATGCTGGAGAGTTACAGAGAAGGAAATGTCAAAATTGTCCTCTTTTCACACAACCTGCCAAAGAAAAATTCACCGCATCTTTTGGCCGAATACCATCACCAATCAAGATCTGCTTACTCAGAGCAAGCAGGAGGACATGCACACCATCATAGCTGGCAGATGCTGGAGCTGGGTTGGCCATGTCCTCAGAAGAGACCCCGATGCCATCACAAGAACAGCTATGCTTTGGACCCCTAAAGGAAAACTGAAAGAGAGGCCGACCAAAAACAACCTGGCGGAGGACTGTGGAGGCTGAGATGCAAAGAATGAACCAGAGTTGGGGCACTGTACGAAGGAAGGCCACCGATCGAGCAAAGTGGAATCAATTTGTTGTTGCCCTACAAGACGCCACCAGGCATGATGGCCACTGACTGCTTTGACAGTCAGCAGCTAAGGATCAAAGAAGAACTTGCTAGAAGCCTGCACCAAGCATTCACATACACTTGCAGCAGTGGTATCTGTGACAATTTAATTAACATAATGAGGTAGCCAGCCCCACCCACAACCCCACAATTCACTTTGTACAACATGCTCAAGAGTGCAGTAGGCATATTCTTTCTTTGTCTCTTCAGAGACCAAGGGGAATTACATGGGGCATACATATTTTACATACCTCATAGTCTGTTTCCTGCTTCATTTCTGTAATTAGATGTGTGACATTAGATTCCACATTTCTTTCAACCTGAAGGCAATGAAATATAGCAGATGATGGGTATCATTTTAAGACATACTACATATATTTACACCAATATCTAAGCAGCATTATCTCACAGCAATAATCACTATAAAGTGGTGGGGCCTAATGCAACTGCATTAGCAATAAACAAATATGCTTTTTAAAAAAAAATACTTTATCCTTTTCCATTACTTCATTCTCTCTTTTCCTTTTTCACTTTCAATATTTCTGTGACCCACAGTTACTATCTTCCCCTATCCCCACATCTGTTTAATGCATTTCACACCAGCAGTGAACATACCATAATCCCCAAAGTTATCTCCAAACTTAAAAGGAGATCACGGGATGATTTGGTAGATCTTTACATGATAGAAAAAAAAAAAAAAAACGATAGCAAACTAAGGACTTACTCTCTCTCAAAGGTATTTAAAAGTGTGATATCCTCAGGATTAAAGGTACTTATTCTGTTTCCATTGAAAACCTATGAGAAGCCTTTTTAAAATTCACTTTATTTATGAACTGCATAAGATAAGAATCTTCTTCTTCTTTGATCCATAACCGCTAACCGTCAAAGCAGTCAGTGGCCATCATGCCTGGTGGCGTCCTGTGGGGCAGCAACAAATTGATTCCACCTTGCTCGGTCGGCGGCCATCCTTCGTACAGTGCCCCAACTCTGGTTCATTCTATGCATTTCAGCTTCCACAGTTCTCCGCCAAGTTGTTTTTGGTCGGCCTCTCTTTTGCTTTTCCTCGGGGGTTCATAGCATAGCTGTTCTTGTGATGGTATCAGGGTCCCTTCTGAGGACGTGGCCAACCCAACTCCAGCGTCTGCCAGCTTTGATGGTATGCATGTCTGTCCTCCTGGTTACTCCGAATAAGTAGTTCTTGGTTGCTGTTGGTGTTTGGCCAAAAGATTCTGAGAATTTTCCTTAGGCAGATTGTGTGGAAGGAGGACAGTTTTGACATTTCCTTCTCTGTAACTCTCCAACATTCTGCACCATAGAGAAGCACAGAAAGTACACAGCTCTCCTAGTCTTAATTTGGTGTTTGTGCTGTACTGGGAAGACTTCCAAATGTTGTTGAGAACAGCAAAAGCTGTTCTCACTTTATTCATTCTGTTGTTAATGTCTTTGCTTGTTCTGCCGTCAGGTGTTACTATGCATCCTAGGTAAGTAAATGTGTCTGTCTGTTCTAACTTCTGGTTCCTTACTGTTATTGGCTCAGGATTGCCCACATTTAGTGTCATGACATCTGTCTTCTTCAGATTGATGTTCAGGCCAACCTGCTGGCCATACTTATTCAATCTATTGGTTTTGTCTTGAATGTGTTGATGTGAATGAGCGAGTAGTGCAATGTCATCTGCATATTCCAGGTCTTCCAGTGTAGAAAATGTTGTCCATCTAATTCCTTTTGGACTGCCCTCTGTTGTCTTGCGCATCACCCAATCTATGACTGTCAAAAATAATGTTGTTGATAAGGGGCATCCCTGTCGTACTCCTGTTTTCACTTCGAAAGTTACATTACTCAATCCGACACTGCATGTAAATTTAGAATATATGCTTTTTATGATGGAAACAATGTGGCTGGGAATTCCATAAGCCCTCAGTATTTTTCATAGGTTGTCCCTGTGTATGCTGTCGAAAGCCTTTTCAAAATCAACAAAATTAATGTACAGCTGTCTCTGCCATTCTGAGCACTGCTCTATAATGTTCCTGAGGGTGAATATATGATCTACACATCTTCTGTTCTTTCTAAATCCCACTTGTTCGTTCCTCAGTTTGTGGTCTACTGCTTTTGAAATTCTCTGGATGATTATCCTGCTTAGTATTTTGCTGGGAACTGAGAGGAGAGTAATTCCTTTCCAGTTGTTGCAGTCTGCAAGGTCACCCTTATTGGGCAATTTGACAATTATTCCTTTACTCCACTCTGTTGGTGTTGTCTCGGTTTCCCAGACTTGTGCAAATAGTGGTTCTAATAGTTCTGCTGCTAGTTCAGGGCCTGTCTTGAATAGCTCAGCATTTAGATTGTCTTGACCAGGCGCTTTTCCATTTTTTAACCCTTTGATAGCTGTGAGGATTTTTTCTTTTCGTGGGATGTCTGTATTTACGTCTAAGTCACTTTCAGCCTCAGGAACATTCAGCTGAGTCTCTGGTGGTTCCTTGTTCAGAGTTTCTCTGAAGTGCTCTGCCCATCTTGTTTCCTGCCCCTGTGCTGTGGTGATGAGATTTCCTTGCTTGTCTCTTACTAACGTTATGTTGTTTGCACTTTGTTTTCCACTGATAGTTTTAGTTATTTTATAAACTGTGCTTTGTTCATTTCTCGGTGCTGCCTCTTCTGCCTGTCTTGCAAGGTCATCCAGAAATGTCCTTTTGTTAGCACGGGTTTGACGTTTTTCTTCCTTGTCCAGCTGACTGTACTGTTCACCATATATTGCCTTTAACCTGGGAGGCTAAGCTTCTGTTTTCTTTCTTTTCATTTCCTTTCTCTTCGCTATGGTGTTTAACGTTTCTGGTGTTATCCAGTCATGGCTCTTTCTTTCCTGGAATCCCAAGCATGACTTGCTGCTTTCCTTGTATATTGTTGAGATGGTGATGAATTTCTGGTTGACATCATTGGTCTCTGTTCTATCCTGGCTTTTGGTAATCTGATATCGTCTCTTTACGTCGACCACGAAAGCTTTTCTGGTGAGTGAGTCCTTTAGTTTCGTGATGTTATATCTTTTCTGTTTGACTGCAACTGGTCAAGCAGCTCTGAGTTTCAACTTCAATCTTGCTACTACTAGGTGATGATCACTTCCCACATCTGCGCCTCTGCTTACTTTCACGTCTTGTAGTGCATGTCTCCATCTGCCATTGATCATTATGTGATCTATCTGGTTTCTGTCTCTTCTGTTTGGTGATTCCCATGTTAACTTGTGCACTTCTTTGTGTGGAAAAAGTGTTCCTCCAATGACCAGGTTGTTAATACTGCAGAAGCTTATTAACTTGTCCATATTCTCATTTACTGTTCCACTGCCGCATTTCCCCATTACTCTTTCGTTATAATTACTGTGTGTTCCAACTTTCGCATTTAGGTCTCTCATTACTATAATAAGATCGTAGCTGGGTGCAGTTTCTATTTCCTTTTGTACCTGTTGATAGAATGTGTCCTTGATCTCTTCATAGCTGTCGTTTGTTGGTGCATAGCATTGTATGATTGTGGTGTTGGTGAATCTCCCTCTCAGTCTTGCTCTTATCAGTCTGTTGTTGATGGGTTTCCATTCCAGAAAAGACCTTTCCATTCCTTTCTTCAGGATAATGGCTACACCTTCGTTGTGCTGACCATCCTCTCTACACCAGAATAAAGCACTGTTTCCCCTGTAGCTGTTTTTCCCCCCCAATACCTGTCCATCTGCTCTCGCTTATTCCCAGGATATGTAATTTGTAGTTCCTCATCTCTGCTGTGATTTGTCTCAGCTTTCCTGCCTCAATCATAGTTCTGACGTTCCAAAAACCAATTCTGGTTTTGTGTTTTGCGGTCAGGGCATCCGTTTTCATGCCAATGGCTTCCTTTCAGCTTTCACCACTGTCAGTCATACGAGCCTGAGACTCTGGACGTCCATCTTGCATCAAAGTTTTTTCATCTGTTGCTGTTTCCGTAACATGTGCGATTTTTTACATAGACAGGGGTGTCGGCCCTGTGCTAAAACCCCCATCCTGGAGGACCAGGGTACCAGCTTTTGTCTGACCCCTACCCAAGCAGACCAATAAGAATCATCATCATAATCATCATCATCATAACCCTCCACTCCCACAGGAGCATAGGCCTTCAACAAACACATGCCAAGTCCTCCTGTCACGTACCATCATCTAAAGTTCTTTCCACGTTTTCCTCATCATTTTCACCTTGGTTTCCAGCTCTCTTCTCCATGTGCTTCTTGGTCTACCTCTGCCTCTCTTCCCCTGGGGGTCCCAGAACAAGGACTGCCTTGTAATGCTATCAACAGGTTTCCTCAGTGTGTGTCCTATCTATTTCCATCGTCTTCTTCTCATCTCTTGTTCCACTGGCACTTGTCTAGTTCTTGTCATCAGTTCCATGTTGGTAACTTTGTCATACCATTTTAATCCCTCTATTCTACGCAAGCACCCATTTATGAAAGTCTGTAGCTTTTTGGTTGTTGTCTTTGTTGTTCTCCATGAGCCAAGTCATCCGCAAAATCCAGATCATCCAACTGCCTAGTCAGAGTCCACTGGATTCCACCTCTGTTGTGTGTTGTTGATGTTCTCACAACCCAGTCTATCGCCAATAAGAAACAAAATGGAGACAAGAAGCATCCCTATTGCACTCCTGTTCTTATCCTAAATGGTTCTGCAAGCTATCCCTCATGAAGAACTCTGCATGTCATGTCTTCATATGTTTTCTTTATTAAATCAATGATCCCCAAGGGAACTCCATAACGCCTCATCAATCTCCAAAGTAACCCTCTGTCTACACTGTCAAACGCCCTCCCGTAGTCCACAAATTCGATGCACAATGGTGAACTCCATTCCAGACCACGTTCAACCACTATTCTCAAAGTGGCCATCTGGTCTGCACAGGATCTGTCCCTTCGAAAACCCACCCGTTCATCTCTCAGTTTCCTGTCCATGGACTCTTTTAATCCCTCAAGGATAATCCTATTTAATACCTTTCCTGGCACCGATAGCAACACCATTCCTCTACACTTTGTGATCTTGTAGATTTCCCCTCTCAGGCAACCTAGCAGACACCCCCCCCCCCCCCCCATCCCACTCTGCTGGTATCTATTCCTTTTCCCATACCTTACCAAGTAATTTACACAACATCTCTGTAGAGGTGTCGATATCTGCTCCAATGGCCTCCACTGGAATGCCATCTGGTCCAGATGCCTTTCCATCTCTTAGAAGCCCCATGGCCTTCCCTATTTCTTCCTTTGTTGATCTTTCACCATTAATTTGTAGCTCCTCCTCTGCTGGCTGGATGTCAGTGGGGTTTTGTGGAGCTGGTCTATTGAGAAGGTCCTCAAAATATTCTGTCCACCTCCCCATTTGCTCTTGTATATCGCTGAGCAGCCTTCCATTCCTGTCCCCTATGACGCAACCCGTTTGCCCGCATTTCCCTGTCAGCTTCCCCGTGACGCTACACAGCTCTCTCACACTTCCCTCCACCTCCCTCGCCAACTCCCCAATAACCTCCTCCCGCCTCTTTTGACACCTCTTTCAACCCCTTTGTCTGCCCCTTTGCACACCCCCCGAGCCCCGGCATAGGAACCTCCAGTTTTGCCTGCGTTCAAATCTGCCCTCCTGCTCCTTCTGTCCCTTATCTTACCTATGGTTTCTGTTGTTATCCATGCTTTTTATTGTCGTTCCCTTTTCCCCAGTATCTCTTCACATGTCTCACTCCATACCATTTTGATTTGCTGCCAATAGTCTTCTGTATTCTCTACGTCTTCCAGCTGCTGGAGCACTTAGAATTTGTTGGATATTGTGCGCAAATTTGTCTCTTGATTTCTTAGATGTCCTACATTAAATTGTTGTCTATAATTTTGCATTGATGCATATCTCTTGAGTTTCATTGGCTATCAGAAGGTGGTGATCTGATGCCACATCTGCTCCTCTATATACCTTTACATCCTGCAATGATGATCTAAACTTCTTGTTTATGCATATATGATCAATCTGATTTTCTGTTCTATGGTCTGGTGATATCCATATTGCTTTGTGTATTCTCTTATGTGGAAACATGCTTCCTCCTATAGCTAGTTGATTTGAAGCACAGAAGTTTGAGAATAGTTCCCCATTTTCATTCATTATTCCTAGCCCGTTTTCGCATGACTTCTTCAAAGCTGGTGTTGACTGTACTAATCTTTGCATTCATGTCACCCATCAAAACTGTGATGTCTCTTCTTTTTACTTTTTCCATAATTTCCTGTAGTCTAAGTATAAAATGCTTCTTTCACAGACTCTTCTTTGTCATTAGCTGGTGCATAACATTGGATGACATTTACATTTATTTTCTTTGTAGCTGTTTTAAAAGTAGCTGTTATTATTCTGGGTCCAATGGCTTCCCATTCAATGAGTGCTTTCTGTGCTTCTTTAGATAACATAAGAGCTACCCCTTCAATGCCTTGTTGAAAGAATTGCAGTAAGAGGGTTATGCTGCAGAGATGCAAATAACTTATATGATGCACTTCTTCAACATTTTTTATACTCTAGAACCTGAAACAGATATGATTGTATCAAGGCAGATCTTTAGAGAGCTCAGTGTTTCTAAAGTAGATCCTCACATCACATAGGTTCCCTGCTGCTGATCTAGTCTATATTTTAAAACCATAAAGTGACTTCTGTTACTGTTTTAGCAATCAATCTGAGTCAAGTTAAACAGCTTGTGTACATGTTTTGGCATTTTTATTATAGTTTTGTGATGAATCACATGATTATGGTTTTCTTTAAATTAACACAGAAATGTGAGAAGCCAAGTATCTACAAATTATAAGTCTCCTGAGAAAATGAATGTGTCACATTTACTTAAAAACATAGTCAACAATTAAGAGAATTGAGTTGATAGTAATAATTCATTATTAAATGATTGGAGAGATGAGGAATGTTACATTTAGCTGATGAGTGGGTTTTTCCTGGCCGTTGGAAAACCAACAGAACTTGACCAAAAGCTACAGTTAATGACTAGTCACAGGTGAAAGACAAAGCTAAAGATATACCTTTAAAAACCACACACAATTGTCAAAATATTTATGTGATATTGTTATACTTGACTTGTTTAAAAAAAATTTTTTTTTTTTTTTCGTAACCAGCAGCACTTGGGCTTTCAGCCCTTCGGCCCAAAGACGTGTCATTGCGAGGCTGTGGAACCTGTGGACTTTCCTTCCAACCTGGTTAGGAGCTTTGCTCCTTCCCATTTACAGTGAATTCAGGAGCCGTTCAGGTTATTCAGTCAAAATCCCGGTCGGCGATACTTTTTTAAATGCCCATGTCCGGGCTTGAACCTTGAACACTTGATCGCTAGTGCAATGTGGTAACCATTACACCAGCACAGCTTCCAATAGCAATATTTTGTGATTTTCATTTGTCACTGTGTTTCATTATGAAATATGTAGTTTTAAATGTTCTGGTATTTGCATCCAAGGTACAAACAAAGGACATGATTGTTGCGTCTTATTCTGTCGTATGGAATTATATGACGCACGGATTACTTCTGTTAGGAATACAAATGTACGATATGACTAATTGATGTGAAGAGAGATACGGGTGTACGGGCAAAGTTATATCACCCATGATTTAATTTATACTTTTGATTACATGAGTGATCTCTCTTGAATATATTGATTCGGCGTATGAATACTGAATTTGTCATTTCTCATTTTTGTTAGGGCCAGAAAATAGATTGATTTTGTTTAGAATGTTTATAGCCTGAATTCATATGTATTACTTGTCTGGTGTAAGAAGATTCAGTCTTATATTGTATATATTCGTATGTTTAGGTCGGACTATATTCTTTGTGCCGAACTCTGGGGCAAGTTTTCGTTGTCCTACGGAGGTGTAGTGAGTCTTGAAGAAGCCAGCTGATAATGGCTGTGCGTGTATGTTTGGGCTGGTCCTTTTCAAAGGTTGAAGATGATCTGTATATGATCTTTCTGAAGGAGATTGTGTCTTGACGAGATTCTGCTGTCAGAGATTCTCCTCGTATATTCTATTATGGTTAATTCAGACTCCAGGTAATACCAGACCCTTTTTGATGATCTCTGTTTGTTAGACCTAGATTGGACATTGTATTATTGAGTATCTAGGATCGTTTGAATATCGATGACGATGACAGGTTTGCCATCGGTTCTTGTGTACTACGGGAGCAACCTCATTGTTACAGAACTGTATGGAACTCTATGAGAATATTTGATATTCATATTACGAATTAACGTTGGCCCAGTATTTATCCTTCTACTGAGTGAGTGAGCGAAACTCAAGAAGGTGGCCATTTTGGATTCCTGTCACTATCATGGTTCGCTGTCAAGAGAACAGGATATAACCCTTATTATCGGACAGGGACACAGAGATCTTGTTATTATGAAAAACCCACTATCGTGGTTTAACTTTGTCACATAAATATATAAAATTATGCAGCTTAAGAACTTAGCCAAGAAAGGAAGGTTCGTCCAGTGAACTCTTCGTATGTTTACCGATCCACCTTCACTGACGCGTTCAGTCAGGTAGGGGATGCGGCAATAGTCTACCAGAACATTGAATGCTGTCTTATGTCGCCCATTATATTTGAATGCTGCATGAAATATGATCTCATGAAATATGATCTACTATTCAAATGCCCATTGATTTGCTGTGTCAACTTATACTCATGACTGTATCCATTTTGTTCAAGTGTGCGTCCAATTAAACAGTATGTAACGACTACAGCAGTCTGCATTGGTGACTTATCGTAATGAGTGAATGAGTGCCTTATACTGGTCAACACACGAACAGTCCACCATTCGCCTAACTCATACTTCCCACTCACACTCCATATTTGCATAACCCTGTGTCGGTTGAGTTGACCTTTGCTCCCCCTGGAGCCTCCATCATATTCACCACTGGTTTGCGTAAGGAGAATGAAAGCAGTACTTTACAGCATGCCTGGTAACACTGCAGAAATACGTTAGACCTGCACTTTACAGTGGTAGGCCAGTTTCCTGGGTCCAGCCTTCGCAGTCTTGAAAGTGGAAGTCACCTAGTGTTTCAAAAACATTTATTTTGGCCAAATGTGACACACATCAACACCAATAGAACAACTATACAGTCGATGTCAGCTTGACCTGTTCTGACAAGTGTAACGGTATCTGGGTCAGCACTTGCTGACATTTTGCGCAGTACAGACAGTGTTCTAACTTGAAGTGATTGTTTATCCTTCTGAAGTAGAAGTGCAATGTTGTTAGACAGAGAAGTGCATATTTCATCGGTGGATCTTCATATGCTCAAAGAAATTGAACACTGTAATAAGTTAATTCAATAATTTAATAACTTATTAAAAGTGGAAAATTATTTTGAATAAAAGATAAGCCTTCTCTAGAACACATTCTTTGCAACAGTCCACCTGCAACACATTCTATTTATTATGTTATATATATATGCATGTATACTATTTATGTCTATATGTTATTTGTTTATATGTAATAGTTGTTTATATGTGACTAGTATAAGGTACACCGAGTTACATTGGTCTTATACTAGTGTTCTGTAGGGAGCAAAATTTCTTAATTGAATTTTGCATGCAACACCTGTTGCTATTTTTGTTAGTTGTGATGACGTGTTCTTTTTCATCGTTGTTTTTGTAATATTTTTTGTTCTTTAGTGTTGTTTTGATTTGTTTGTATATTTGTAGGTCTACCCTTTCCTTTCATTCAGTTCTTTACACCCTTATGTTTATACACTATGACGTCATTTGTTTTGTTTAATTCATTGCAGTTATCATCACATATTCTGTGATTATTTACTTCATTTCCTTATATTTAATTTAATTTGATTTCTGCAATTGTTTTCATATTGTCTTTTCTTGTTTGTCCTTGTTAATGTCTTTGGTTGACAGATAATATATGAGGTATATTTGAATACACTTATGTTATAGTACAGACCGATACTATATTATTATTATTGTTATACAAGGAAGTATACAAGACCTTTGCAAGGCTTGTCTCCCACAGTGATTGGGATAGAAAGATATTGTTTTCCACAGGTACTCAAGTTATCATTTGTCATATTATAAACAAGATAACCATACAAGGTCTTTGACTAAGACTCAGAGAGTGAAATAAAGTGAAGTGAGTATATAAGTCTATAGTACAGACTTGCCTCTCATTAAAGTGAGAGAAGATAATTTATTTACTTTTTCAGGTTACTCATTTCATTAGACAGGATGTCTAATTTAGATTACTTTATTGCACAAGGGAAATCCCTTGATAAGACTGGTAAAGACTTAGAAGAATGGGTAACTGCTCAATTTGCCATTGCATTAAAATCAGAAGAGAAAAAACAAAAAGATGAGAATAAATGGAAAGCAGAAGTCGAACAAAAAAAGATAGATGCTGAGAATTTCAGATTGCAGATGCAGGCTGAGGAAAGAAAAGCTGCTGCTGAGGAAAGAAAAGCTGCTGCTGAGGAGAGAAAACTTCAAATAGAAAAAAAAAATTAGAAGCTGCTGCTCGAGCTGCTGCTGAGGAGAGAAAAGCTGCTACTGAGGCTGAACAAAAGAGATTAGAAAGAGAAGCTGAGGATGAAAAAAAGAGATTAGACAGAAAGGCTGAACAAAAGAGATTAGAAAGAGAAGCTGAGGCTGAACAAAAGAGATTAGAAAGAGAAGCTCAGGCTGAACAAAAGAGATTAGACAGAGAAGCCGAGGAGAATAAGGCAAAAAGAGAACATGAACATCAGAGAGAACTTTTTGCATTTGAGTTAGAAAAATTAAAATTGACAAATATGGGTATTGCTAATCAGTCAACTGGTAATAATGCTAAACCTTTTACTTATAAGGTCAAAGTACCACCGTTCAATCCTTCCAGTGATGATATTACATTCTGTCTGGATCGTTTTGAACGGGCTTGTCGAGCTTATAATGTGGATAAATCACAATATGCTAATCAGTTGTCTGAGAATCTAAAAGGTGATTCTCTGACGAGTTTATGTTTGGTTGAAGAAACTGACAAGGATAATTATGATGTTATTAGGGCAGCCTTGATAAAGAAATATCAACTATCAGAGGAAGGTTATCGTATTTTGTTTAAGACAATGGTACCTGAGACAGGGGTAGAATTCTCAGAATTCATTGCAAAAACACGTCTTACATTTACACGATGGATTGAATTGTCCAAGATAGAGAAAACGTATGACGCTCTTATGGATTTGTTGCTCAGAGACAAGATCATGTCCTCTGTGAATAAACAATTCCTTGAATTTTTACATGAGCATAAACCACAAACACTAAAACAAATGCAAGAATTTTGTGACCAATACGTCACGGCACACCCTGACGTAACTCTTAGTAACACTAAGATTAAAGAGGGTATGCCAGTTGCTTCAGCAACACAATACAATCATAATTACTCACACAAGTCACAAGGAGCTCAAGATAAATCTCACAAAAAGGTTAATTGGAATAGTTATCAAAACCAAGGTAACCACTCAAATCAGGATTCTTCTTCGAAGAACTGGAATCGGGCTGATAGTCCTAGATACAGGGGTGCCCATAATTATAGACATTTCCGCAAAGGGAGTAACTATAGGAACTACCCAAGTTCTCCTTCATGGAAACAACAAAACCAACATTACAGAGACACTCATTATAATGAGCATGATGATTATGATCATGAACACTATGATTCAAACCCGAACAGGGGTTATAACAGAGGATATAATAATAAGTATAGAGGTGATAATAATCATGGTAGATTACAATACAGAAGACATAAATCTTATTACCAGGCTAACTCTGCACAGCAAGAGTTCCATGAAGCCGGTAATCAAAATAATGATAAGAAAGACTCTAATAGTGAATGATGTGCGGCTGGCGATTTTGGTAGAGCATCTCAATGTTCCCATGCAAAACATTATTCGATCCAACCACAGTGTCTACTTTAAGCTGCGGTCACCCGCTTCCCGCTCTCCATGCGTCAATTGCGCATAATGGAAGGGGTGCTCTTGTCTTGAATAGAGGTCTAGTAAATGGTACTCCGGTCTCAATTCTTTTCAATTCGGGGTGCACCACCATTGGTGTGAGGCAGTCACTCGTAGATCCTTCTCGAGCCACTGGCAAAATAATCAAATGCGTAACATTTGGTGGCACATTGGAGAAGTACTCTACTGCCATTATCAATATTGCTACTCCTTTCTTTACAGGAGAGGTGCAAGCATGTCTCTTGCCGAATCCGATCGCTGATCTTATCATCGGTCGCATTCATGGAGTGAAAGAATGCACTCCACAACAAATTTCTGATTGGGAAAATAACAATATGCAAACTGCTAATGCAGTAGTCACTAGGGCTCAAGCTCTTAACATGCCGCAATCTTCGCCTTCTGAAGATAATGATGCGCAGATCCAAGATGATCCCTTGGAAATTTCTCGTGATTCATTTATGAAACAGCAGGAAGATGATCCTACTCTTAAAAAATTCTTTATGCTAGCAACAAAAGGTGATCCGAATAAAGATACAAATCGTAAATCTTGGATTACGATGAAGAATGGCGTACTTGTATGTATGGTACAAGACTCCGCTAAGTCCATTCATTCTCAAATTCTTGTGCCCAAAAATATGAGAGTTAAAATCTTACAGCACGCTCATGATTCTCAGTGTGCTGGGCATATGGGTTTTTCCCGTACTAAATCTAGAGTTCTTGCGTCTTTCTTTTGGCCTTTTGTGAACAGAGACATACGAATCTATTGTCGATCTTGTAGGGTATGTCAAGAAGTTAAATCCAAAGGTCCACGCCATGCTGCACCTATTCAGGCTGCAGATATTCCAATTCGACCATTTCAAAAAATGGCGATAGATATCATTGGTCCATTTAAGATAAAGTCTGCTAGAGGACACCAATTTATTTTGACGTGTGTTGATATGTGCACACGTTGGCCTGAGGCTGTTCCTCTAAAGAGCATAACTACTGCTGATGTCGCAGATGCTCTTTGGTTAATATTTTCTCGTCTGGGGTTTCCAGCAGAAATATTATCCGACCATGGTACCCAACTCATATCGGATACCATGTCGCAAGTAATGTCGACTCTGAAGATAGAGAGATCGCTGAGTAGTATTTATCATCCTATGTCCAATGGGATGGTGGAACGTTTGAATAGAACTCTGAAAAACCTACTAGGTAAGATAACAGAAGATCATCCTCAGGATTGGGATAGGGTTTTACCCGCGGCTCTCTTTGCATAGAGAGGTCGCCAACGAACATACAGGATTTTCTCCCTTTGAACTTGTCTTTGGCGCGAAACCGCGAGGTCCTATGTCCTTACTTCATGACCTTATAACTGCTGATAATATTGTCGATGACACAAAATCCTCTTATGAATATGTCATCGCACTTAGACACAAGATTATTGAAGCATGCAAATTGGCAACTGCTTCTTCTGAATTTGCGAAACAGAAGGCAAGGGAATTTGCCAATAAAAATAGATGCTTGCGACAACTTTGTCCAGGTGACAAAGCATTTGTCTTGCTACCTTGTAGGGAAAATAGACTTCTTATTTCTTGGAAAGGTCCGTACGATATAATATCAAAAGTTTGCGATGTTGACTATATCGTCGATATTGACGGGAAGCGTAAAACCTTCCACATCAACATGCTCACGGAATTCCATGAACGTCCTGATTATTTACAACCTGTTTTCCAGGCAACGGACGATTCTCCAGTCCAACACGGGCATTACTCATCACTGTCAGTAATACAGGATGAGGAAACGAGTTTCTCGGATGTGAATCTTCCTTTTCTAATGATTCCTCTTCATTCTAATGAATCATGGAAAGATGTTACGGTTTCTCCCGAGTTATCTCTAGGAGAACAGAAACAAGTTTCTACTATGTTGCAACAATTTCAGGATGTCCTCACTGACATTCCTGGTCAAACTGATGTCATTGAACATGACATTATTCTTACTGACCATAATCCTATAAAAGTCAGACCGTATCCTATCCCAATACATTTTCAAGCACAGGTTGAGAAAGAGTTGGATGAGATGATAGATTTAAAAATAATTGAACCATCCACATCAGCATATTCTTCGCCGATGGTTATTGTACGAAAAAAAGACAATAACATACGTCTTTGCGTTGATTATCGCAAATTGAACCAAGTGACGAAATTTGATGCTGAACCTATGCCTTTACTAGAAGAGCTACTTACGAGACTATCGAATTCTCACTTCTTTACTAAACTCGATTTGTCTAAGGGATATTGGCAAGTTCCACTATCCGAACACGCCAAACCGTTTACTGCTTTTTCGACGCCTAGGGGTCTATTCCAATGGAATTTCATGCCTTTCGGTCTTATGAACGCCCCTGCAACATTCGTACGCATGATGCGTCGAATCCTATCTCATCGCTCAGATGTCATTGCGTATCTTGATGACATCTGTCTTTTCAGTGATACTTGGGAAGATCACTATAACGGGTTAAATGAACTATTGTCTATCTTACGCGAGCATAACCTGACAGCGAAACCATCTAAAGCCTGTATTGGTTTTAGCGAAATATCTTTCTTAGGACACCGTGTTGGTCATGGGTTCCTAAAAACAGAAGACCATAATACAAGTAAGATACTTAACATTTCTATTCCTAAGACTAAAAAGCAAGTGCGAAGTCTCTTGGGTCTAATACAATTTTATGGACGATTCATTCCGAATCTGTCCTCCATTATGTCACCTCTTTCTTCTTTGCTAAAGAAAGGGTCTCCTAATATAGTCCATTGGACTCAAGAATGTCAATCCTCTTTGGATAAAGTTAAAACTATGTTTTCTACTTCACCTATCTTGGTGTTATCTACTAAGGATAAGACATTTGTTCTTCATAGTGACGCTTCATCCACCGGGATTGGAGCAGCATTAATGCAAGAGTACTCTGGAACTCTGCATCCTGTGATGTATATTTCTCGGAAATTAAATGCCGCAGAGAAGAATTACTCGGTCCTAGACCGTGAATTATTGGCTATGGTTTGGTCAATCCTTAAACTGCAAAGATTTCTTCTTGGCGCGCATTTCATTGTGGAAACTGACCAGAAAGCTCTTACAGCTATTCAGAGTAAAAATCTGAAGAGCGCGAGATCAACGCAATACGCGATTGCTCTTCAGCCTTTTCATTTTTTGGTGCAAGCTATCCGTGGGTCAGAAAATGTGATGGCAGACATTTTGTCTAGATGCCCACATGATTCCACCTAACTATTAGATCCTGGAATTTTAATATGCCTAACTGTGCTACAATTTTTTTTCCTATGTTAAAATATGTACACATATGTAATATATCACATATTGATTGTATCACTACTTAGCGGTTCATTGATGCATATTCACCGCTAATCTTTTAATGTTCTTCTTCTTTGGTAATCATGATTTTAAGATACCTAAGATGGAATTTTTTGGATAATCTGTTGTAGAAATTGTGGCAGAGCCAATATTGTAGTATGCGTGGGTGACACCTCTCTGGAAATATTTATACTCAGAGAAAGACTTTCTCTGGATTCTAAGATTTATTCTAACTTGTCGTATCATAGAACGACTTAGCCTTACATTAGGTGTTACCCCATCGAGGCCAGCTCCTTGACGTGGAGATGGGGCTCAAGTACAGCCATCAGCGGCTGAAAAACCAAGACTGGCCAGGCCCTCCTACACTCGAGCAAGACCACAGTCTGCCCTAGCAAGTCAAGGTGCTGAAGACGGAGGCAACCAGCCAAGAGGCGCACCACAGCAATCAGGATGCCACGCACATGCGCTATGGAAGTATGCCTATATCTGCAAAACGTTATGGCACTCGCCCTGTGACAGACACCCATGCAGGCGCAGTGCCGGGCCCTCTGCCTCGGAAGGGCCCAACCCCTACTACTGGGGGTCCTTCTCAATTGCCCCGTGGAGCCAGGAGGCATGAGAATAGAGCTACTGGCCAAGCAAAGAAAAGACCATTTAAAATAATGCACTGGAATGCTGAAGGCGTCAATAGTAAAAAAGACGGCTACAGCAAAAAATTAGAGCTCGAAAATATCTTGAATAACTACAAAAGACAGTGAAGTTTATACAAGAAACAACATTGCAGATATAGACAATATAGTTCAAGCGAACGAAAGAAGAAGAAGAAGAAGAAGAAGAAGAAGAATTAGGTGTTACATTTGTTTGGAATGCTTATCATCTGCGCATTATCATTCGTGCGTTGTGAGCCTATTGTATGTTGCTCCTAGATGTATTTCAAAAAAAAAAAAAGTACCATTTTTTTTTTCCCGGGGGGGTGTGGTAATCTGTTGCGTCTTATTCTGTCGTATGGAATTATATGACGCACGGATTACTTCTGTTAGGAATACAAATGTACGATATGACTAATTGATGTGAAGAGAGATACGGGTGTACGGGCAAAGTTATATCACCCATGATTTAATTTATACTTTTGATTACATGAGTGATCTCTCTTGAATATATTGATTCGGCGTATGAATACTGAATTTGTCATTTCTCATTTTTGTTAGGGCCAGAAAATAGATTGATTTTGTTTAGAATGTTTATAGCCTGAATTCATATGTATTACTTGTCTGGTGTAAGAAGATTCAGTCTTATATTGTATATCTTCGTATGTTTAGGTCGGACTATATTCTTTGTGCCGAACTCTGGGGCAAGTTTTCGTTGTCCTATGGAGGTGTAGTGAGTCTTGAAGAAGCCAGCTGATAATGGCTGTGCGTGTATGTTTGGGCTGGTCCTTTTCAAAGGTTGAAGATGATCTGTATATGATCTTTCTGAAGGAGATTGTGTCTCGACGAGATTCTGCTGTCAGAGATTCTCCTCGTATATTCTATTATGGTTAATTCAGACTCCAGGTAATACCAGACCCTTTTTGATGATCTCTGTTTGTTAGACCTAGATTGGACATTGTATTATTGAGTATCTAGGATCGTTTGAATATCGATGAAGATGACAGGTTTGCCATCGGTTCTTGTGTACTACGGGAGCAACCTCATTGTTACAGAACTGTATGGAACTCTATGAGAATATTTGATATTCATATTACGAATTAACGTTGGCCCAGTATTTATCCTTCTACTGAGTGAGTGAGCGAAACTCAAGAAGGTGGCCATTTTGGATTCCTGTCACTATCATGGTTCGCTGTCAAGAGAACAGGATATAACCCTTATTATTGGACAGGGACACAGAGATCTTGTTATTATGAAAAACCCACTATCGTGGTTTAACTTTGTCACATAAATATCTAAAATTATGCAGCTTAAGAACTTAGCCAAGAAAGGAAGGTTCGTCCAGTGAACTCTTCGTATGTTTACCGATCCACCTTCACTGACGCGTTCAGTCAGGTAGGGGATGCGGCAATAGTCTACCAGAACATTGAATGCTGTCTTATGTCGCCCATTATATTTGAATGCTGCATGAAATATGATCTCATGAAATATGATCTACTATTCAAATGCCCATTGATTTGCTGTGTCAACTTATACTCATGACTGTATCCATTTTGTTCAAGTGTGCGTCCAATTAAACAGTATGTAATGACTACAGCAGTCTGCATTGGTGACTTATCGTAATGAGTGAATGAGTGCCTTATACTGGTCAACACACGAACAGTCCACCATTCGCCTAACTCATACTTCACACTCACACTCCATATTTGCATAACCCTGTGTCGGTTGAGTTGACCTTTGCTCCCCCTGGAGCCTCCATCATATTCACCACTGGTTTGCGTAAGGAGAATGAAAGCAGTACTTTACAGCATGCCTGGTAACACTGCAGAAATACGTTAGACCTGCACTTTACAGTGGTAGGCCAGTTTCCTGGGTCCAGCCTTCGCAGTCTTGAAAGTGGAAGTCACCTAGTGTTTCAAAAACATTTATTTTGGCCAAATGTGACACACATCAACACCAATAGAACAACTATACAGTCGATGTCAGCTTGACCTGTTCTGACAAGTGTAACGGTATCTGGGTCAGCACTTGCTGACATTTTGCGCAGTACAGACAGTGTTCTAACTTGAAGTGATTGTTTATCCTTCTGAAGTAGAAGTGCAATGTTGTTAGACAGAGAAGTGCATATTTCATCGGTGGATCTTCATATGCTCAAAGAAATTGAACACTGTAATAAGTTAATTCAATAATTTAATAACTTATTAAAAGTGGAAAATTATTTTGAATAAAAGATAAGCCTTCTCTAGAACACATTCTTTGCAACACTCCACCTGCAACACATTCTATTTATTATGTTATATATATATGCATGTATACTATTTATGTCTATATGTTATTTGTTTATATGTAATAGTTGTTTATATGTGACTAGTATAAGGTACACCGAGTTACATTGGTCTTATACTAGTGTTCTGTAGGGAGCAAAATTTCTTAACTGAATTTTGCATGCAACACCTGTTGCTATTTTTGTTAGTTGTGATGACGTGTTCTTTTTCATCGTTGTTTTTGTAATATTTTTTGTTCTTTAGTTTTGTTTTGATTTGTTTGTAATTTGTTGGTCTAACCTTTTCTATCTTTCAGTTCTTTACACCCTTATGTTTATACACTATGACGTCATTTGTTTTGTTTAATTCATTGCAGTTATCATCACATATTCTGTGATTATTTACTTCATTTCCTTATATTTAATTTAATTTTTTTTTTTTTTTTTTTTTTTTTTTTTTTTTTTTTTTTTTTGCGTTCGCCCGCTAATACTCGAGGCGAAATCTCAGGTTATCATTTATGTCTAACCTGACATTGATTTTACGTGAGTATCCCTTTATTTCTTGTACAGAGACAAATGTCCCTCGCCATTCAGGCAAATACTCGCCGATTTCGGAGGTACCCATTGCAGCTGGGTCGGCTCAGGAGCCGCCAGTCCCTGGTCGACGACACTCCTTCAAATGTCCTCGCCAGGTCTCGAGTTAATCCAGTCCAAATCCCGGTCGACGAAAAATCCTCAAATGCCGTCGCCCGGGTTTGATCCTGTATCACCCGGTCGCCAGAGCGGTGTTGTAACCACTACGCTAGCGCGGCTCCCTAATTTAATTTGATTTCTGCAATTGTTTTCATATTGTCTTTTCTTGTTTGTCCTTGTTAATGTCTTTGGTTGACAGATAATATATGAGGTATATTTGAATACACTTATGTTATAGTACAGACCAATACTATATTATTATTATTGTTATACAAGGAAGTATACAAGACCTTTGCAAGGCTTGTCTCCCACAGTGATTGGGATAGAAAGATATTGTTTTCCACAGGTACTCAAGGTATCATTTGTCATATTATAAACAAGATAACCATACAAGGTCTTTGACTAAGACTTAGAGAGTGAAATAAAGTGAAGTGAGTATACAAGTCTATATTACAGACTTGCCTCTCATTAAAGTGAGAGAAGGTAATTTATTTACTTTTTCAGGTTACTCATTTCATTAGACAGGATGTCTAATTTAGATTACTTTATTGCACAAGGGAAATCCCTTGATAAGACTGGTAAAGACTTAGAAGAATGGACAACTGCTCAATTTGCCATTGCATTAAAATCAGAAGAGAAAAAACAAAAAGATGAGAATAAATGGAAAGCAGAAGTCGAACAAAAAAAGATAGATGCTTGAGAATTTCAGATTGCAGATGCAGGCTGAAGAGAGAAAAGCTGCTGCTGAGGAAAGAAAAGCTGCTGCTGAGGAAAAAAAAGCTGCTGCTGAGGAGAGAAAACTCCAAATAGAAAAAAAAAAATTAGAAGCTGCTGCTCGAGCTGCTGCTGAGGAGAGAAAAGCTGCTACTGAGGCTGAACAAAAGAGATTAGAAAGAGAAGCTGAGGATGAACAAAAGAGATTAGACAGAAAGGCTGAACAAAAGAGATTAGAAAGAGAAGCTGAGGCTGAACAAAAGAGATTAGAAAGAGAAGCTCAGGCTGAACAAAAGAGATTAGACAGAGAAGCCGAGGAGAATAAGGCAAAAAGAGAACATGAACATCAGAGAGAACTTTTTGCATTTGAGTTAGAAAAATTAAAATTGACAAATATGGGTATTGCTAATCAGTCAACTGGTAATAATGGTAAACCTTTTACTTATAAGGTCAAAGTACCACCGTTCAATCCTTCCAGTGACGATATTACATTCTGTCTGGATCGTTTTGAACGGGCTTGTCGAGCTCATAATGTGGATAAATCACAATATGCTAATCAGTTGTCTGAGAATCTAAAAGGTGATTCTCTGACGAGTTTATGTTTGGTTGAAGAAACTGACAAGGATAATTATGATGTTATTAGGGCAGCCTTGATAAAGAAATATCAACTATCAGAGGAAGGTTATCGTATTTTGTTTAAGACAATGGTACCTGAGACAGGGGTAGAATTCTCAGAATTCATTGCAAAAACACGTCTTACATTTACACGATGGATTGAATTGTCCAAGATAGAGAAAACGTATGACGCTCTTATGGATTTGTTGCTCAGAGACAAGATCATGTCCTCTGTGAATAAACAATTCTTGAATTTTTACACGAGCATAAACCACAAACACTAAAACAAATGCAAGAATTTGTGACCAATACGTCACGGCACACCCTGACGTAACTCTTAGTAACACTAAGATTAAAGAGGGTATGCCAGTTGCTTCAGCAACACAATACAATCATAATTACTCACACAAGTCACAAGGAGCTCAAGATAAATCTCACAAAAAGGTTAATTGGAATAGTTATCAAAACCAAGGTAACCACTCAAATTAGGGTTCTTCTTCGAAGAACTGGAATCGGGCTGATAGTCCTAGATACAGGGGTGCCCATAATTATAGACATTTCCGCAAAGGGAGTAACTATAGGAACTACCCAAGTTCTCCTTCATGGAAACAACAAAACCAACATTACAGAGACACTCATTATAATGAGCATGATGATTATGATCATGAACACTATGATTCAAACCCGAACAGGGGTTATAACAGAGGATATAATAATAAGTATAGAGGTGATAATAATCGTGGTAGATTACAATACAGAAGACATAAATCTTATTACCAGGCTAACTCTGCACAGCAAGAGTTCCATGAAGCCGGTAATCAAAATAATGATAAGAAAGACTCTAATAATGAAGGATGTTCTGCTTTCGATTTTGGTAGAGCATCTCAATGTTCCCAATGCAAAACATTATTTGATCCAACCACAGTTTCTACTTTAAGCTGTGGTCATCCGCTTCCCGCTCTTCCTGCGTCAGTCGCGCATGATGGAAGAGGTGCTCTTGTCTTGAATAGAGGTCTAGTAAATGGTACTCCGGTCTCAATTCTTTTCAATTCGGGGTGCACCACCATTGGTGTGAGGCAGTCACTCGTAGATCCTTCTCGAGCCACTGGCAAAATAATCAAATGCGTAACATTTGGTGGCACATTGGAGAAGTACTCCACTGCCATTATCAATATTGCTACGCCTTTCTTTACAGGAGAGGTGCAAGCATGTCTCTTGCCGAATCCGATCGCTGACCTTATCATCGGTCGCATTCATGGAGTGAAAGAATGCACTCCACAACAAATTTCTGATTGGGAAAATAACAATATGCAAACTGCTAATGCAGTAGTCACTAGGGCTCAAGCTCTTAACATGCCGCAATCTTCGCCTTCTGAAGATAATGATGCGCAGATCCAAGATGATCCCTTGGAAATTTCTCGTGATTCATTTATGAAACAGCAGGAAGATGATCCTACTCTTAAAAAATTCTTTATGCTAGCAACAAAAGGTGATCCGAATAAAAATACAAATCGTAAATCTTGGATTACGATAAAGAATGGCGTACTTGTACGTATGGTACAAGACTCCGCTAAGTCCATTCATTCTCAAATTCTTGTACCCAAAAATATGAGAGTTAAAATCTTACAGCACGCTCATGATTCTCAGTGTGCTGGCATATGGGTTTTTCCCGTACTAAATCTAGAGTTCTTGCGTCTTTCTTTTGGCCTTTTGTGAACAGAGACATACGAATCTATTGTCGATCTTGTAGGGTATGTCAAGAGGTTAAATCCAAAGGTCCACGCCATGCTGCACCTATTCAGGCTGCAGATATTCCAATTCGACCATTTCAAAAAATGGCGATAGATATCATTGGTCCATTTAAGATAAAGTCTGCTAGAGGACACCAATTTATCTTGACGTGTGTGGATATGTGCACATGTTGGCCAGAGGCTGTTCCTCTAAAGAGCATAACTACTGCTGATATTGCAGATGCTCTTTGGCTAATATTTTCTCATCTGGGATTTCCAGCAGAAATATTATCAGACCATGGTACCCAACTCATATCGGATACCATGTCGCAAGTAATGGCAACTCTTCAGATAGAGAGATCTCTGAGTAGTATTTATCATCCTATGTCTAATGGGATGGTAGAACGTCTGAATAGAACTCTGAAAAACCTGCTAGGTAAGATAACTGAAGATCATCCTCAGGATTGGGACAGGGTTTTACCTGCGGCTCTCTTTGCATACAGAGAGGTCGCCAACGAACATACAGGATTTTCTCCCTTTGAACTTGTCTTTGGCGCAAAACCGCGAGGTCCTATGTCCTTACTTCATGACCTTATAACTGCTGATAATATTGTCAATGACACAAAATCCTCTTACGAATATGTCATTGCGCTTAGACACAAGATTATTGAAGCATGCAAATTGGCAACTGCTTCTTCTGAATTTGCGAAACAGAAGGCAAGGCAATTTGTCAATAAGAATAGATGCTTGCGACAACTTTGTCCAGGTGACAAAGCATTTGTCTTGCTACCTTGTAGGGAAAATAGACTTCTTATTTCTTGGAAAGGTCCGTACGATATAATATCAAAAGTTTCCGATGTTGACTTTATCGTCGATATTGACGGGAAGCGTAAAACCTTCCACATCAACATGCTCACGGAATTCCATGAACGTCCTGATTATTTACAACCTGTTTTCCAGGCAACGGACGATTCTCCAGTCCAACACGGGCATTACTCATCACTGTCAGTAATACAGGATGAGGAAACGAGTTTCTCGGATGTGAATCTTCCTTTTCTAATGATTCCTCTTCATTCTAATGAATCATGGAAAGATGTTACGGTTTCTCCCGAGTTATCTCTAGGAGAACAGAAACAAGTTTCTACTATGTTGCAACAATTTCAGGATGTCCTCACTGACATTCCTGGTCAAACTGATGTCATTGAACATGACATTATTCTTACTGACCATAATCCTATAAAAGTCAGACCGTATCCTATCCCAATACATTTTCAAGCACAGGTTGAGAAAGAGTTGGATGAGATGATAGATTTAAAAATAATTGAACCATCCACATCAGCATATTCTTCGCCGATGGTTATTGTACGAAAAAAAGACAATAACATACGTCTTTGCGTTGATTATCGCAAATTGAACCAAGTGACGAAATTTGATGCTGAACCTATGCCTTTACTAGAAGAGCTACTTACTAGACTATCGAAATCTCATTTCTTCACTAAACTTGATTTGTCTAAGGGATATTGGCAAGTTCCACTATGCGAACACGCCAAACCGTTAACTACTTTTTCGACACCTAGGGGTCTATTCCAATGGAATTTCATGCCTTTCGGCCTTATGAACGCCCCTGCAACATTCGTACGCATGATGCATCGAATCCTATCTCATCGCTCAGATGACATTGCATATCTTGATGACATCTGTCTTTTCAGTGATACTTGGGAAGATCACTATAACGGGTTAAATGAACTATTGTCTATCTTACGCGAGCATAACCTGACAGCGAAACCATCTAAAGCCTGTATTGGTTTTAGCAAGATATCTTTCTTAGGTCACCGAGTTGGTCATGGTTTCCTAAAAACAGAAGACCATAATACAAGTAAGATACTTAACATTTCTATTCCGAAGACTAAAAAGCAAGTGCGAAGTCTCTTGGGTCTAATACAATTTTATGGACGATTCATTCCGAGTCTGTCCTCGATCATGGCACCTCTTTCTTCTTTGCTAAAGAAAGGGTCTCCTAATATAGTCCATTGGACTCAAGAATGTCAATCCTCTTTGGATAAGGTTAAAACTATGTTTTCTACTTCACCTATCTTGGTGTTATCTACTAAGGATAAGACATTTATTCTTCGTAGTGACGCTTCATCCACCGGGATTGGAGCTGCACTAATGCAAGAGTACTCTGGAACTCTGCATCCTGTGATGTATATTTCTCGGAAATTAAATGCCGCAGAGAAGAATTACTCGGACCTAGACCGTGAATTATTGGCTATGGTTTGGTCAATCCTTAAACTGCAAAGATTTCTTCTGGGCGCGCATTTCATTGTGGAAACTGACCAGAAAGCTCTTACAGCTATTCAGAGTAAAAATCTGAAGAGCGCGAGATCAACGCAATACGCGATTGCTCTTCAGCCTTTTCATTTTTTGGTGCAAGCTATCCGTGGGTCAGAAAATGTGATGGCAGACATTTTGTCTAGATGCCCACATGATTCCACCTAACTATTAGATCCTGGAATTTTAATATGCCTAACTGTGCTACAATTTTTTTTCCTATGTTAAAATATGTACACATATGTAATATATCACATATTGATTGTATCACTACTTAGCGGTTCATTGATGCATATTCACCGCTAATCTTTTAATGTTCTTCTTCTTTGGTAATCATGATTTTAAGATACCTAAGATGGAATTTTTTGGATAATCTGTTGTAGAAATTGTGGCAGAGCCAATATTGTAGTATGCGTGGGTGACACCTCTCTGGAAATATTTATACTCAGAGAAAGACTTTCTCTGGATTCTAAGATTTATTCTAACTTGTCGTATCATAGAACGACTTAGCCTTACATTAGGTGTTACATTTGTTTGGAATGCTTATCATCTGCGCATTATCATTCGTGCGTTGTGAGCCTATTGTATGTTGCTCCTAGATGTATTTCAAAAAAAAAAAAAAGTACCATTTTTTTTTTCCCGGGGGGTGTGGTAATCTGTTGCGTCTTATTCTGTCGTATGGAATTATATGACGCACGGATTACTTCTGTTAGGAATACAAATGTACGATATGACTAATTGATGTGAAGAGAGATACGGGTGTACGGGCAAAGTTATATCACCCATGATTTAATTTATACTTTTGATTACATGAGTGATCTCTCTTGAATATATTGATTCGGCGTATGAATACTGAATTTGTCATTTCTCATTTTTGTTAGGGCCAGAAAATAGATTGATTTTGTTTAGAATGTTTATAGCCTGAATTCATATGTATTACTTGTCTGGTGTAAGAAGATTCAGTCTTATATTGTATATCTTCGTATGTTTAGGTCGGACTATATTCTTTGTGCCGAACTCTGGGGCAAGTTTTCGTTGTCCTACGGAGGTGTAGTGAGTCTTGAAGAAGCCAGCTGATAATGGCTGTGCGTGTATGTTTGGGCTGGTCCTTTTCAAAGGTTGAAGATGATCTGTATATGATCTTTCTGAAGGAGATTGTGTCTCGACGAGATTCTGCTGTCAGAGATTCTCCTCGTATATTCTATTATGGTTAATTCAGACTCCAGGTAATACCAGACCCTTTTTGATGATCTCTGTTTGTTAGACCTAGATTGGACATTGTATTATCGAGTATCTAGGATCGTTTGAATATCGATGAAGATGACAGGTTTGCCATCGGTTCTTGTGTACTACGGGAGCAACCTCATTGTTACAGAACTGTATGGAACTCTATGAGAATATTTGATATTCATATTACGAATTAACGTTGGCCCAGTATTTATCCTTCTACTGAGTGAGTGAGCGAAACTCAAGAAGGTGGCCATTTTGGAATCCTGTCACTATCATGGTTCGCTGTCAAGAGAACAGGATATAACCCTTATTATTGGACAGGGACACAGAGATCTTGTTATTATGAAAAACCCACTATCGTGGTTTAACTTTGTCACATAAATATATAAAATTATGCAGCTTAAAAACTTAGCCAAGAAAGGAAGGTTCGTCCAGTGAACTCTTCGTATGTTTACCAATCCACCTTCACTGACGCGTTCAGTCAGGTAGGGGATGCGGCAATAGTCTACCAGAACATTGAATGCTGTCTTATGTCGCCCATTATATTTGAATGCTGCATGAAATATGATCTCATGAAATATGATCTACTATTCAAATGCCCATTGATTTGCTGTGTCAACTTATACTCATGACTGTATCCATTTTGTTCAAGTGTGCATCCAATTAAACAGTATGTAACGACTACAGCAGTCTGCACTGGTGACTTATCGTAATGAGTGAATGAGTGCCTTATACTGGTCAACACATGAACAGTCCACCATTCGCCTAACTCATACTTCACACTCACACTCCATATTTGCATAACCCTGCGTCGGTTGAGTTGACCTTTGCTCCCCCTGGAGCCTCCATCATATTCACCACTGGTTTGCGTAAGGAGAATGAAAGCAGTACTTTACAGCATGCCTGGTAACACTGCAGAAATACGTTACACCTGCACTTTACAATGATGCTATACTTTATGCTTTTAATTTGCTTTTGAAAAGTGGAAAAATGCTGCTCAAATGATGAAACAGTTGTAAATAAAGGGTAAAAATAATTATTTTTTACTTTCTCTTTTATTCTGACTGCAAAATGTCCAGCTCTGAGCAAACTCCTGATAAGTAGAAGATTTTTAGGAGGTCCCAGTAATTTCTACTTATCCAGACTGTGCTGTAGGTATGGCCATATATGAATTACCTTGATGTTCCAAGATAGGAAAGCAAGTTTCATTGACTGCAACAATAAACTGCCTTCATTAAGTTCATATTTTACTGTTAACATTGTTGGTGTGTTTTTTACTACATGCATTGTGTTTTTTATAAATTCCAATTATGCTTGTGTTAATACTAATGGAGAAACACTGCACATCTTGACTCCCTATCAATTTCCCATCAGTTTAATAAGTGCATGTTCACATAAACAATTTACACATAAACATGGTGTATTCTGCTGTTTAGAATTCTTTGGGGAAAAAAAATATAGGAGGGGGTGAAGTCTGGGGTGTTTGTGAAGAAACCTGGTTCACTATTTATTTGTTATTATCAATATGTATTAATAAATAATAATAAATTCTTTAAGCGCCAAACACGGCGCATAAGGCAGAAACCAGTGCTCTCCAGGTTGTTCGTTGTGACGCCACTCCTCTTAGCTCTTGCACATTATTTAGGCCCAACGTTCTTCCTTCTCTTATTATTGTTCTTCTGAGTGTTTCTTTTGGTCTTCCTTTTTTCCGCTTACCCTCAGGAACCCAAGTGAGCGCCTGTAGTGGTATTCTGTTGTTTTGCATTCGTAGGACATGACCTTATTACACATTCATTTTCCCACTACACCCTCAGTAATCCTTACATATTAATTTTTGTTTTTGATTCTGTTTGCATACTGCTTTACTATATCATGCAGTTCTCTAAGTCTGTTTATTCTCAACACCTCTTCTATTAATATGGGTGAATTGCAATCCTGTAAATGATCTAATATTGTTATTCTCTGTTTTTCATATTATTTTATTGTGGACATTCTGCACATTAAAATTCTTCTATACTAAAATAAACTATTCTTAATTATAGTCTGAGTAGGCAGCCTAATTACATTTTTGCTGGGAATTTTTAAGTTCCCTATTTTATTATTATTATTTTTTATTCTGGTGACGAGAAATTTCCCTTCAACCTCTGATGGGTTATAATTAAGATTTATAGTGTTTTCAATTCCAAAAAAGTGAATAACTGCTGATACAGGAAAGTGACATCACATCTATCAAATCATTGTAAAAGTGGCACATCAAAGTTACCACAAAATACACAGAGAAACGTTTCCCACGTAATACCTGGACTCATGCATACATAGATGGATCAGCAACAAATGCAACAGAAAATGGAGGTGGAGGTGTCTTTCTGACCTTAAGCACTGGTGCACAGAATAAGCTGTCAATGGCAACAGGGCAATACTCAAGTAACTTCAGAGCAGAGCAGAGGCCTTGAAAACTGTAGCAGAGGTTATAATGACAGAGGAAAGCACAGATAGACAAGTCACTTTCTTTACCAATGCACAGTCAGTAATTGCAATGCTGAAAAAGCCAAAATAATACAGACCTTGATGACCTCAGAATAGTGCTTCACAAACTATGTCAACGTTTCAAAAGTGTTGTGATCCAATGAAGCCCATCTCATTGCAATATCACCGGCAATGAAGAGGCTAAATAGACTGGCAAAGGAAGGTGGAAATCTACATCAGCCTATTGCAAGCACAACTTTCAAGGAGGCAGAGTTTTATCAGAATCAGATACAGAAACAAATGGGATGTAGAGCATCCAGGTCACACACAAAATGAAGCATACTACCAGCTCAACATAAGAGAACAAGTGGTAATCTTTAGACTCTGCACTGGTCACAACAGATTGAGATATCATCTATTGAACAAGCAAAAGAATTTAGTCTTAGTTCTTTCTTCAAAGTGAGGACTCCTATGGCTACCTCCAGAGCAACCCTCGATGTTCATCTGGTTGCACCTGTAACTGTACATAATGCTTGATGCTGAATTCTATCGTATTTTAACAGAAGGGAAGAACGATTTTCTGCATGCTGCCATACTGTGACTCCGTAAGTAAATATTAGACAAACATAAAGGTATGTTTTCAGGCACTCGCAAGAAATAAAGAAGTAGAAAACTAGGCAACACAAAAACAGACGTGAGTGGCTTATCCAGGACTCGAACCCAGGACTGTGCGTGTGACACCACCGCCTAGCTATGCAAGCGAATCACACTATCCTCCATGCCATCTAGGCATCACCAAAAAATGATGATTCAGTGATGTGTCATTAGTGCGAACTGCAACACATAACACCAGAAATTTACCTAGGGCAGTCCAGCCTATTAATGACGCAATCACTTCTGTTGTTCCCTTATTATACAGTATAGGTCAGACTACACAAGACAAAGACCTTAATACTGTGTCTAGTAAATGATAGAAGACTAAGAACAGTAAGTACAGGACAGAGGGTAGGTTTTGCAATTGTATAAACATTTTAAACACATAAGGAAGGGAAACACCTTTATGTTTGCACCTAGTTACGTCTGCAAGATGGAGAAGCATTAGGAATTCTCTTGATGTGAGGAAACATACACTTCCGTGTGGAATTGCCTAGAAATTAGAGCACTGGGCTCCTACGGCCCAATACACAACAGGCTATGTTGCCTTGTGATGTTTACATACTGCCACAATAAAGCAGTAGGCCAAACTCTGAAGCGATTTAAATCGTCGTTGTGTGAAGGATTGAGTGCCAAGCTTTAGTAAAACTTTGTGTTTTGGTGTTTTTTAATAAACATATAAATGTGCACTGGATCAGTTTGTCTTTCACTATACTGTACCTGTATTCTTTAACTGTACTGTTGTGTCTGTAGATAGTAAGTAGTGTAAACCTTATCTCGGCCTGAGCAAGAGGTGGTGAGGCAGTAGCTGGAAAAACAAGTTACAAGTGGCGAGGGAGAGTCAATCTAGGATCTCACCCTTGTAGCTTTAGGTCTCATCCTCTACAGTCACTTTAATTCTCATCTTAATCTATGTTCTCAGACTTTCTTCAGAATTGGTGTCTTGCCTCTTTACTTTGACAGACTTTTCTTATTCTTCTTTGATCCTTAGCCGCCGACCGTCAAAGCAGTCAGTGGCCATCACACCTAGTGGCGTCTTGTAGGGCAACAACAAATTGATTCCACTTTGCTCGGTCGGTGGCCATCCTTCATACAGTGCCCCAACTCTGGTTCATTCTTTGCATCTCAGCCTCCACAGTCCTCTGCCAGGTTGTTTTTGGTCGGCCTCTCTTTCGTTTTCCTTCAGGGGTCCAAAACATAGCTGTTCTTGTGATGGCATCTGGGTCTCTTCTGAGGACATGGCCAACCCAGCTCCAGCGTCTGCCAGCTATGATGATGTGCATGTCCTCTTGCTTGCTCCGAGTAAGCAGATCTTGGTTGGTGATAGTATTCGGCCAAAAGATTCAGTGAATTTTTCGTAGGCATATTGTGTGAATAGAGGACAATTTCGACATTTCCTTCTCTGTAACTCTCCTACATTCCGCACCATAGAGAAGCACAGAAAGCACACAGCTCTGATATAATCTTATATTTGTGCTTGTGCTGTATTGAGAGGACTTCCAGATGTTGTTTAGGCTAAAAAAGGCTGTTCTTGCCTTATTCATTCTGATGTTGATGTCTTTGCCTGCCCCACCATCTGGTGTTACTATGCATCCTAGGTATGTAAAGGTGTCTGTCTGTACCAGTTGCTGATTGCTTACAGATATGGGCTCAGGGTTGCTCACATTGAGCGTCATGACCTCTGACTTCTTTAAATTGATGTTCAAGCCCACCTGCTGGCTAAACTTATTAAGTCAATAAATTTTTTCATGGATGTGTTGATGTGAATGTGCTAGTAGTGCAATGTCATCTGCATATTCCAGATCTTCCAATGTAGAAAATGTAGTCCATCTTATTCCTCTTGGACTGCCCTCTGTTGTCTGGCGCATCACCCAGTCTATGACTGTTAAAAATAGAGTGGTTGATAAGGGGCATCCCTGTCATACTCCTGTCTTCACCTCAAAGGTTAGGTTGCTTTGCCCAACACTACACGTAAAGTTGGCATAGAGGCTTTTTATGATTGAAACTATGCAGCTTGGAATTCCATTAGCCCTCAGTATTTTCCATAAACTGTCCCTGTGTATGCTGTCAAAAGCCTTTTCAAAATCAACGAAATTTATGTACAGCTGTCTTTGCCATTCTGAGCACTGCTCTATAATGTTCCTGAGAGTGAATATGTGATCTACACATCTTCTGTTCTTTCTAAATCCTGCTTGTTCTTTCCTCAATTGGGGTCTGCTTTTGAAATTCGCTGTATAATTATCCTGCCTAGTATTTTGCTGGAAACTGAAAGAAGAGTGATTCCTCTCCAATTATTGCAGTCTGCAAGATCTCCCTTCTTGGGCAATTTGACAATTATTCCTTTGTTCCACTCTGATGTTGTTGTCCCCGTTTTCCACACTTGTGCAAATAGTGGTTCTAATAGTTCTGCTGCTAGCACAGGGTCTGTCTTAAATAGCTCTGCATTTAAGTTATCATGGCCAGGAGCTTTTCCGTTCTTTAGCCCTTTGATTGCTGTGATGATTTCTTCTTTTCGTGGAATGTCTGTATTTACATCTAGATCGTCTTCAGCCTCAGGAACATTCAATTGTGTCTCTGGTGGTTCTTTGTTCAGAGTTTCTCTGAAGTGCTCTACCCATCTTGTTTCCTGTCCCTCTGCTGTCGTGATGAGATTTCCTTGCTTATCTCTTACTAATGTAATATTGTTTGCACCTCATTTTCCGCTGATGAATTTAGTTATTTTGTATACTGTGCTTTGTTCATTTCTCAGTGCTGCCTCTTCTGCCTGTCTTGCAAGATCGTCTAGGAAATTCCTTTTGTTGGCTCGGGTTTGGTGTTTAACTTCCTTGTCCAGCTGAATGTACTGTTCGCTACATAGTTGGTTTAACCTGGAAGACTTCGCTTCTGTTTTCTTTCTTTTCATTTCCTTTCTCAGTGTTATGTTGTTTAATGTTTCTGGTGTTATCCAGTCTTGCTTCTTCCTTTCCTGGAATCCCAAGCATGATTTGCTGCTTTCCTTATATATTGTTGAAATGGTGTTGAATTTCTGGTCGATATCATCAGTCAATGTCTTTTCCTGACTTTTGGCAAATTGATATTGTTTCTTTATGTCAGCCGCAAAAGCTTTTCTAGTAAGGGGGTCCTTCAATTTGCTGATGTCAAACCTTTTCTGTGTAGTTACAGTTGGTCCAGCCCTTCTTAGTTTCACTTTTAGTTTTGCTACTACTAAATGGTGATCACTTCCCACATTTGCACCCCTTCTTACCTTCACATCTTGTAATGCATGTCTCCATCTACCATTAATCATGATGTGGTCTATCTGGTTTCTGTCCCGACCATTTGGTGATTCCCATGTTAATTTGTGAATTTCTTTGTGTGGGAAAAGTGTTCCTCCAATGACCAGGTTGTTAATGCTACAGAAACTTATTAATTTATCCCCATTTTTGTTTGCTGTTCCGCTTCCGCATTTCCCCATTACTCTTTCATTATATGTATTGTGTATACCAACTTTCGCATTGAGGTCTCCCATTACTATGATAAGATCATATCAAGGTGTGTCTTCCATTTCTTTCTGCAGTTGTTGATAGAATTCATCCTTGACCTCTTCATCGCTGTCATTCATTGGTGCGTAGCATTGTATTATTGTAGTATTGCTGAATCTACCTCTCAATCTTGATCTTATCAGTCTGTTGTTGATGGGTTTCCATTCCAGTAATGTCCTGTCTATTCCTTTCTGTAGAATAATGGCTACACCTTCATTGTGCTGTCCATTCTCTCTTCCAGAGTTTCTTCCAGTACTGTTTCTCCTGTTGCTGTTTTAACTTTTCCTGTCCCTGTCCATCTGCTCTCGCTTATCCCTAGAATGTGTAACCTATAGTTTCTCATTTCTGCCATGACCTGTTTTAGTTTACCCGTCTCATTCATTGTCCTGACATTCCAAAATCCTATTCTTGTATCATGTTTTGTGGTCAGGACATCTGTTCTCATGTCAGTGGCTTCCTTTCGGCTTTCACCACTGACAGTCATACGAGCCTCAGACTCCGGATGTCCATCCTGCAGCAAAGTTTGTTTAATCATTGTTGTTTCCGTAATATCCATTTGTTTTTTACATAGACAGGGGTGTCAGCCCTATGCTAAAACCCCCAACCTGGAGGACCAGGGTGTCTGCTTTCGTCTGACCCCTGCCCGCGCAAACCTGTCCAGCTTGGTAGAACCTTCAAGGAGTAAAACTCCCACTGGCATAGTTCTGGGGGTAATCAGGGTATGCAGGCTGCCATACCTCGACAAGGTATTGACACCGGTGATGGCAGGACAGACTCTTACATAAGCCATTTTGTGACACAGATCTTTCTTCACCTATATGGCTCTTTTTATTAATGTTCTTGTAATATATATAGTATTGTTTGTGCCTTTACCTTCTACAAATACACACTGTTCATCACTGATTTTTAAAAATTTTATTTCTCGCTCTTCTCATGATAATTTGGTCACATGACTCATACGACTATGGGTGCGATGTTCTTCACATTCCATGGCTCCAGGTTTCTTTGCTAAAGCTATGAATATGGATTTTAGCAGATTATTGTAGATGTCATTTAAGAGTTTTGTTATCACTTCTACTCCAAAGTCTCCCATCTACAGTTATTTTATCTTGTCCAGGAGCTTTGACTTTCTTCATGTGTAGCATGGCATCCTCTACCTCTGCCACAAGTATTGAAGGTTCTTCATAGTTGCCCTGGTTCTTCAAATCTGGTCTTTCATCATCATACAGCTTCTTGGTCTATTCTGTCCACCTTTCTATCATGCTCTGATGACCCATTAACAATGCTCTTTCTTGAATAGGCATGGCTTCAAAAGTGAGTCAACAGACAGCAAATTGCATGGTTTTGCCGTTGCAAAACATAAACACTAACTGAAGAAGCAAATGTGGTCAGATCTCTGTGGCTATATTTACGTTACACGTCACAAGGAGCTCATTCAAATATGTCCAGGATGCTAGAGTCTGGAGGGGGCCAGAGATTGGAAGTGATCACTACCTGCTTACAATCAAAAGAACTGAAAGAGTTGCTCAGCCTAGGAACTGCCCAACATCATGCAAGAAACCAAGTAAAAGAATGGGAGAAATGAGCATTAACACCTACAAGCTGAGAGAGCCAGAAATTAAGACCAGATATCAGGGGCTTATTGCTACAGTGGTGAGAAACACAGAAGAACAACCTGATTACTTGTAAACCCTCTGGCTTAAATTCAAGAACATCATAAAGACAGCTGCTGCAGAAGCATGTGGTGAAGTCTGACTTGGGAACAATAGAAAGAGGACACCTTGGTGGACAGAGGAAGTCAAAAGGAGAAAATAAGATAGAAGAAAATAAAATGGAAACAATATTTAGGAGCTAAAAACACAACAGGACAAATGGAGAAATATAGAGAATATGTGATACTCAGAACAGAAGCAAAGAACAAGATGCTAGCAGCAAAACAGAAGTCCTGGGAAGAATTTGGAGAAAAGCTAGAAAAAGATGCACAAGAAAACCAGAAATTGTTCTATAAGACCCTAAAGAACATGAGGAAGGAAAAACAATGCCCTCTCAAATTTTTAAAGGACAAGCAAGGCAAATTGCTTACTGCCCCGAAGGAAATAATGGAAAGATGGAAAGAAAATTTCTGAGAACTCATTGATGGTGAGCAAGGTCGAGCATCAGAAATGATAACAACTAGCACAGAAGAGGAAACCAATAGTGATGAAGATGACATAAAGATGGAAGAACTGAAGGCAGCACTGGAGAAAATCAAGATGGGCAAAGCAGCAGGGCATGATGGTATAACACCAGAAATGGTTAAGTACATGGGAGCATCAGGCGACCTATTACTCTTAAGGGTCCTACAGGCAGTGTGGTGCAACAAGACCATACCAAAAGATTGGGAGATTGTCATCATAACACCAATTTTCAAAAAGAGTGACAATCGAATGTGGCGATGCGGTGACAATGTGGAAACCATAGAGGCATATCCCTTCTAAGTGTCCCTGGTAAAATCTACTATAGAATCCTAGAGCAGAGACTCCGACGCCTAGCTGAGCCACAATTGGATGAGGTCTAGTGTGGATTCCAACCTAACCAAAGTACTCAAGACCTAACCTTCACACTCAGACAGCTGAGTGAAAAGCCCCTTGAGCATAAGAGTGAGATCCATCTTTGTTTCATAGATCTGGAAAAGGCGTTTGACAGGGTCCCCTGGAGTAAACTTTGGGACTGTTTGGCAAGGAAGAACATTCCAGCACCTCTGATTTGAGCTACAAAGAGCTTCTATGAGTCTTGCAGAAATTATGTGAGGACAGCAAACCATAAGTCAAAAGAGTTCAGGACCACCACTGGTGTAAGACAAGGTGGTATCCTATCACCTTATCTTTTTATACTCCTCATGGACAATGTCATCAAGGCATGTAAGGAGAGAACAAGAAAGTATTCAGTGGGGTACTGGAAGATGAGACAGGTATGTATTTCAGAGCTGGCATTTGCTGATGATGTTGCCCTGATTGCTAAATCAGAGGCACATCTCCAATCCAACCTGCAAGTCTGGAAGGAAGAGCTGGAGAAGAGAGGGATGGTCATAAGCAGCTCTAAAACAAAATCCATGGTGATATCATGAGAAGAAAGAAGACATCATATTAAGCTGGAGAACAGGTCCTGGAGCAGGTTGACCACTTTAAATACCTTGGAGCTATTATAGACCGAAAGGGAGGCATCAAAGAAGAGTTGGCCACTCGAAAAGCAGCAGCTGGGAGACATTTTCAGGCCATAAATCGAGGATTCCTCAGCAAGAGAGAAGTTGGTAAGAAAACAAAGATGGCTGTATACCGCTCCCCCTATGTCCCAGTCTTGACATATGGATGCGAGTCATGGGCAATGACTACAACCCACAAAAGCCAGATCCAAACCTCAGAAATGAGGTATCTGAGGAAGGTGGTTGAAGTAACAAGAAGAGACATGGTCCGCAACCAGACAATATGTCAAGGTCTAAAATCCCACCCCCTGCAGACCCAAGTAGAACAGTCTCAACTAAGATGGTTTGGCCATGTCTGCTGAATGGGAGAAGATCGGCTACCCCGACAAGCATGGGAAACAAAGAGTGAGGGATCCAGACCTCCAGGACGACCCAGAGTCCGCTGGGAGGACAACATTAGACAATCTTTGAAGGACCAAGGACTAGAATGGAACCAGGCCAGGAGGAAGACAGCCGATAGGATAGTCTGGCGCTCTCTCTTCCAAACCTCTACACCTCACGGTAGAAGGGAAACGACTAGGTAAGTAAGTAAGAATCTCTGTAAACCTTTGGCTGAAAAGAGTCTAACTTGAATGGCAGTAGGGAGAGGAAATTGTAAGGCACCTCAACTTTGGCGGCTGTCAAGTCATAACGTTTTAAAGATATATTAGACATGCAACATGCCACCCCCCCATTTTAATGGGAAACTGCTAACTTCCATTATTTGACCAGTAAAATTAAAAAACCAGTTTCTTAAATCCTGCTTTTCTCCTACAATTACAATTGGGACTATTGTTTAAATATTCTTTGGTGCCTGATTAAAAAAAAAACCTTAGTTTCCTACAAGTCACAAACTTTAATTGTTAAGTAAATACATTTAATTAGATTAAACTAAGACTTCAGTGAACAAATTCCCAGTATAGATCAAGATAAATTATGTAAATGATCACCTAAATTTGTTCAAAATCATTTCTTTACATGTCCAGCATATTGCAAAAACATTCTTTTCTTTTCTCACAAATTGAACACTATACCATGCACACCTTTATAGTCTAAACAACATCTGGAAGTCCTCATAGTACAGCACAAGCACAAAATTAAGAGTATAACGGAGCTGTGTGCTTTCCGTTCTTCTCTATGGTGCGGAATGCTGGAGAGTAACAGAGAAGGAAATGTCAGAATTGTCTTCTTTTCAAACAACCTGCCTAAGAAAAATTATCTGAATCTTTTGGCAGAATACCATCACCAATCAAGATCTGCTTACTCGGAGCAAGCAAGAAGACATGCATACCATCATAGCTGACAGACGCTGGAGTTTGGTTGGCCATGTCCTCAGAAGAGACCCCGATGCCATCACAAGAAAAGCTATGCTATGGACCCCTGAAGGAAAACGAAAGAGAGAATGACCAAAAACCACTTGGCGGAGGACTGTGGAGGCTGAGATGCAAAGAATGGACTAGAGTTGGGGCAATGTACAAAGGATGGTCACCGACCGAGCAAAGTGGAATCAATTTGTTGTTGCCCTACAAGACACCACCAGGCATGATGGCCACTGACTGCTTTGTTGGTCGGCGGCCAAGAATCAAAGAAGAAGAACGCACCCTTGAAAGTTTCCAAATGTCAATATTTTCATTTATCTTCTTTTTGTGCTCCTAACAGAGCATACAGTCACCATTACAGCTGGACCACTTGTTAGAAGCCTGCACCAAGTATTCATATACACTTGCAGCAGTGGAGTCTGTGACAATTTGTTTAACATAATGAGGTAGCCAGCCCCACCCACAACCCCACAAGTCACTTTGTACGACATGCTCAAGAGTGCAGTAGGCATATTCTTTCTTTGTCTCTTCAGAGACCAAGGGGAATTACATGGGGCATAAATATTTGACATACCTCATAGTCTGTTTCCTGCTTCATTTCTGTAATTAAACTAGTGACATTAGATTCCATATTTCTTTCAACCTGAAGACAATGAAATATAGCAGATGATGGGTATCATTTTAAGACATACTACATATATTTACACCAATATCTAAGCAGCATTATCTCACAGCAATAATCACTGTCAAATGGTGGGGCCTAATGCAACTGCATTAGCATTAAACAAATATGCTTTTTTAAAATAAATACTTTATCATTTTCCATTACTTCATTCTCTCTTTTCCTTTTTCACTTTCAATATTTCTGTGACCCACAGTTACTATCTTCCCCTATCCCTACATCTGTTTAAGGGGAGGTGTAACCCCCAAAAATGAAGAATTTCATTGAAAATATCAAATTTTAGATATATATTGAACTGGAAAGTACATTCATTTGCCTACATTTCTTTATGTTTATTTTCACTAAAACCTTTGTGGATGATTTTATATAAATTTTTAAAGTAGGTCAGGTAAGTGTATTGTTTACCTAATTATATATGCAAAATGTACAAATTGGTATATCTTCGCTTCTAATGCATGGATTTTAAAAATTTTTTCGGTATTCATTTCCCTGAAGTAAACCTAATTAAAGTTTTTTAAACATCATTTCATGTGTAAAAATAATTTTGATTGGCTAATCTGTGTTATCCATTGCCATAGCTTGGGGCTTTTCAGCCAATCAGAAACGAGCTCTCAAAAGGGACTATTCTATTCGAAGTAAACAAAGGCTTGTCAAATTCTAACACGAGGTAAACCAGTGACCATTGCAGTGTGTGAAATAATTCTTTATTATTTATTATAATGGATAAAAATTCACGAAAGAGAATGGATCGTTCAAAGAAAAGAAAGTTTCAAGGAAATAGGTATGTGAAAAAAAGGTTAAATGAAGATAAGACTATCAAATTTATAAACTGTGAACCACTAACAGAGTTTAGGCCTACTGTCGTACACAATGCTAGTACCTCTGAGTGTGAGCCTGTGAGCACTTCTAGATTATCATCATCTTATCAAAAGCTACACACAAATATCCTAGATGATGAATATGCTGATTCAAATGTAGAAGGAATGAGTGGATACAGGTTGTATAATATGACACAAGTAACTGAGCTGATTCAACAATTTCCATGTCCATCTTGTTTTGAACTACCAGACACTGGAGATAATTTTATAATTTCAGAGAAGCTTGTAGGTCTAGAGAGTCAGCTTTATATAATGTGCTCACAATGTAAACATGTTATTACCATGAAGAAGAACTCAGAAAATGTGAACTTGAGATTCACTTTTGCAATTTATAGCATTGGATGTCACATGGAGAAGGGAAGGAGACTTTTGGGGAACATGAATTTGCCACCACCAGTAAGTAACATAAGAAGTGCCACCTACAGAAAAAAGATATTGGAAGCCACCTCTATAGTTGCAGATGAGTGCAAAGCAGAAGCAGCAGCAGAAATAAAACTGTTAGAAGGTAAAGATGTAACAGTTTCATGTGATGGTACTTGGCAGCGGCGAGGCTTTACAAGCAAAAATGGTGTGGCCACAGTTCTTTCTGTTAGCCAAAAAGGACCAGCAAAGGTGTTGGATGTAGAAGTAAGCAGCAATTATTGTGATAGCTGTATGAAAGCAAAGAGCAGAATGTCAGACCATGAATTCAAACTCTGGAGTCAGAATCATTCAGAATCAGGAGAATGTGAGAAAAATCATGACGGTACTGCAGGTTTGATGGAGCCATATGGAATATTAAAAGTCTTTAATCGTTCAGAGAAACAGTATGATTTGTGTTACACAGGATATCTGGGAGATGGGGATTCTAAAAGTTACAAGACAGTAGCACAGCATCAGCCACCCATTTACCATGGCAAAACTATAAGAAAGCTTGAATGTTGCGGACATGTTCAAAAGCGAATGGGGAAGAGACTTCTGGATAAAGTATCAGAAAACAGATGCAAGAAGTTCACAGAGAATGGGAAAACTTATACCGGCATAGGTGGAATAGGTAGATTAACCAAGTTAGCCATAAAACGGATTCAAGGACACTATGGGGCAGCCATACGCAGAAATGTAGGAGATGTTCCAGCAATGAAGAAGAGCATATGGGCAATCTGGAAACACAGACAAGGAATACATGAAGACTGTGATAGTTGGTGCCCTGTGAAGAAAGAACCAGCTGCAGATAATAAGAATCAACTTCCTGAATTTGTGTGTTCTATTATTAAAGAAGTTTTTGAGGAACTTGCAGCTGATACCCTTCTGGAAAAGTGTGCTCATGGTGGGACTCAGAATTCAAATGAATCATTTCATAACCTCATATGGTATAGGTGCCCAAAGAATGTTTTCATTGGAAAAAGTAGGCTGCAAATAGCTGTAAATGATGCAGTGATTGTGTACAACTGTGGGGAACTGAGGAGAAAAAACATCTTTGATAATTTAGGTCTAAACTTTGGTAAATATGCTTTTCAAATATTTGCGCAAATTGACAAAAAGCGCATACAGTCTGCTGAAATAGAGAATTTAATGAAAAGTAAGCTGCAAAGTATGAAACAACCCATGATATCAATAAAGGAAAATACCAGAGATGATTCCTACATACCGAGGTGAGTAAATTTTGTGTAAAAGTGTAATTCTTCCCTTTTTTCTTCATTTTCTCAAAACCGCATTTTTCACACAAATATGGGCACGTTGCCCATGATTTCTCAAAAACTATTAGTGATACAGTAATGAATTTTGGGTCACATGCTGTACACATAGTGCCCATAAAATTATACTAAAATAAAGCATATATGTTAACAAACTACAAAACTGTTAAGAAATATCTAAGTTACCCCCCTAAAAAGTTACAACTATTTGTCAAACGGTATGTTAAAATAAAAAAAAAAATCAGATATCAAACCAATCAAAATTATTTTAGTATACAATCATTATCATATATGAACAAATGAAACAGTCAAATTTCATAACTGAAGCTGTACTCACATTTGAGATATCTTGGGCAACAAAATACCCCAAAAAAGCCAAAATTTGCCTTTTTTCTACTGTTTTTCCCCCTCAGACTGCCAGTTTTCAGTACATACCTTGATGTTTTGTATTTTTTTTAGTCATTTTGCTTGTATAAATGACCAGATATAGCTATTATCTTATAATTCTGTGTTTTTCATTTTGGGGGTTTAACCTCCCCTTAATGCACTTCACACCAGCAGTGAACATACCATAATCCCCAAAGTTATCTCCAAACTTAAAAGGAGATCACAGGGGATGATTTAGTAGATCTTTACATGATAGAAAAAAACAAAAAAAAACGATAGCAAACTAAGGACTTACTCTCTCTCAAAGGTATTTAAAAGTGTGATATCCTCAGGATTAAAGGTACTTATTCTGTTTCCATTGAAAACCTATGAGAAGCCTTATTAAAATTCACTTTAGTTATGAACTGCATAAGATAAGAATGGGATCCTTTATTTGAAGTGACGTTTTCATTTGGTAAAATATAATTTAGTTTAAATTTTTCAATGCCTTGTTGAAAGAATTGCAGTAAGAGGGTTATGCTGGAGAGATGCAAATAACTTATATGCTGCACTTCTTCAACATTTTTAATACTCTGGAACCTGAAACAGATATGATTGTATCAAGGCAGATCTTTAGAGATATTTATGTGTGTCTAATATTTATTTACTGTTTACAGGCCTCAGGTTTCCCTTCCTTATGTGTTTAAAATGTTTATACAATTGCAAAACCTACCCTCTGTCCTGTACTTACTGTTCTTAGTCGTCTATCATTTACTAGACACAGTATTAAGGTCTTTGTCTTGTGTAGTCTGACCTATACTGTATAATAAGGGAACAACAGAAGTGATTGCGTCATTAATAGGCTGGACTGCCCTAGGTAAATTTCTGGTGTTATGTGTTGCAGTTCGCACTAATGACACTGTTACGTGTCAGTTTGTTTTAATATGCCCTCTTCAAACTTCTTATATTTATAGTCAAAGGGAAGTTACCTGTAGTTTTCTTTTCGGGTAAGGTTGATTCTGTGGTTATATTCTCTTGGTCCTACTTGTGGCCAGCTATATGTCCATATAAGGACCTGTTCGTAGATTTTCCTAGAACAGCTTCGAGTACATTCTTGTCTTGCTGTTATATCCTCTTTGTCTTACTTGTGTCGAGTTATATGCCCATATAAGGCTCTGTTCGTAGATTTTCTGGGAACAGTTTCGGGTTCATTTCTGTAGTGAACAAACTCAGGTCGCACGATGGCTTTTGCGCATGCACTATTTTTTAAGCGTGACGGGAAGACTGGTTTTAGTGGCAGTCGCCTGATGTTTTCGAGCTGAAAAGTTGTTCAGCGTTTTGCTCTGGAAAGTGTCTTAGGGGAATCAGAGTCTTCTGTGATTAGATTATATCTTCAAGTCCCCTTTTATGTAATTCTGGTATGGATTTATGTGCTTAGAATATGGCAAGTGTTTTTTCTGGTGTTTGATTCATGGAAGGCCAGGTAAAGAAGCCATTTTGAACTTATTTGCATTGCCATAAAACTTTGAGTTATTTAGGCGACTCACTCCCGAGGCGGAGTTGGAATATCACTGAACTATTAATGTAAGCCCACTGTGTAAGGCAGCCTATTTTCACCAAGAGGTGTTGTACCAGAATATCACTGAACTATTAATGTAAGCCCGCTGTGTAAGGCAGCCTATTTTCACCAAGAGGTGTTGTACCAGAATATCACTGAACTATTAATGTAAGCCCGCTGTGTAAGGCGGCCTATTTTCACCAAGAGGTGTACTAGAATATCAATGAACCATATATATAAGCTGCTGTTCAAACAGCCCAATGTTTTGCTTGAGGTGCATTGGCGTATGATTACGTCTATGAATTATTGAACCTTCGTTCAGAGGCCAATGTATGTGTTGATGTCGGTGTACAGTTACATTGTACTGTAATAAAATGTTTGGAAAATGTCACCAGCTGTTCAGCACTTCTGACTTTATCATCGTATTCCCGTGACGTTTTCGTGACCTATTTCTTGTAGCCCTGTGTGGGCATGTATATCAACACATTTACACCGGTAGCAGTACCATTTACCAACAGAGCCAGTACACCTATCATCTCCTAGTAGCACCTCATATATCGCAGCAGATGACTTGCAACAGTATGTAGTGATTTGTAACAGATCAGCCATATGCAACAGTTACACAGATGGAACGCAGCAGTAGTATCTTGATACCCGCAACAACACACAATCCAGTTGCAAAAGACACGTCACTGAATCATCATTTTTTGGTGATGGCATGGAGGATAGTGTGATTCGCTTGCATAGCTAGGTGGTGGTGTCACATGGGCGGCCCTGGGTTCGAGTCCTGGATAAGCCACTCACGTCTGTTGTTTTTGTGTTGCCTAGTTTTCTACTTCTTTATTTCTTGCGAGTGCCTGAAAACATACCTTTATGTTTGTCTAATATTTATTTACTGTTTACAGGCCTCAGGTTTCCCTTCCTTATGTGTTTTAAATGTGACTGTAAGGTGTGTATGCATGTAATGCAGTGTGTTTGCACATAACATAAATTTGGTGTGCATGATTTATTATGGAATTAGAAATTTGAGGCACTGTGTATCATAATTTGGTAAAATCGCAATGACTGTCGCCAAATATTCTGCAGTGAATATGTGTATTTTAGGATTAGGATTAGCCCTAACCCTAACTGTAAAATACATATATTCACTGCAGAGCGTTCAGCAAGAGTCATTGCAATTTTACCCATAATTGTTACCTACAAGATTTGTAAATAGATATTTTTCGTACATTTTAGTTGAAATTTATATTTTAGCGATTTCTTGTTCAGAGTTACTTCCCTTTCATTGTTGTTAGGTACATCACAGTACACAATTGGCACAGTATAACCCTTACTAACGTGCAGGCGACCAATCTGTCTTGAATGACTGTGTGTGGTACACTATTTGTGGACTTCCCAGTATCGATAAAACAGACAGAAAACAATGTTGTGTCCGCATCAGATTTTGCTCTTTTCTCAGACCTGCGGGTTCTGAGTGGCTGGAATGACGTCTCGAGAGTCCGACAGTTTTATAGCGATAGAGAGTACACACGAGGGCAAGTTCGGGCACAATGGGCTGATCACCCATTTGCTTGACACATTGATCACGGAAACAATGGCAGATGGACCAATTTGTTGTTGCCTTAAAGACGCCTCTAGGCGTGATGGGAAACTACAACAAAGAAAATCAATCTGCTGTTGCCCTTAAGACACCACAAGGCGTGATTGCCTCTGACTGCTTGGTCGGTCTTTGGCTAAGGACGGAAGAAGAAGATAACCCTTACTCTATCCCTAACCCTACCCCCTAATACTAACCCTATCAACAATGAATGGTCATTCCAAAGGGAAGTAACTCTAATGTATATAAGTATTTAAACCAATAAAACGGTATTGAATCAGTTCTACAAATTAACGGTTCACGGGAAACAAGAACGTTTCGGGTTTTAGTCAGCCAGTTACAAACAGGTGAGAGGGACAAGAATTGCATATAGCCTAGGCCTAGATACTAAAAAAACATACGATGATGAGAAACATATAGGCCTAGGCCCTATGGCCTACCGAATGAGCGATATAAGCAGATGGCAAAAGTAAACAACCACTGTGATGAGCGAAAAAAGAACAATAATCATGCAAGAAAATCGGAAAACCTGAAAGACATACCGAAACAAGAAAGTAAATAATCAACGTAACTAAAAATATGAATGAACACAACTTTTGAAACAAGTAAAATGTCACTTAGCTAGATCCGTAGATGCTTAGAATTGAACACTGAGGTGGCTTGTCCAAGAAATCATCTAAGGAAGTCACTTAAGGAAGTAACTCTAAAGAAGAAATCGCTAAAATAGTATTTTGCCAAATTAGCAAAGTTTAATAGTGGATGTTTTACATTGTGTCGAAGTTATAGGGCCTACTCTTACATGTCTGCGTGAATAACCTTAGAGAAAAATGGCGGACAGTGGAATATGATTCTTCCCGTTTACCCGAATTTGATCTTGTGACTGTGTGCTGCAGAGTCATAGATTATGCTTCATAATCTCTTTTGCCTCGAATTAATGATTTATAAAACACGATTGTCAATTACCTCTGGGGCTAATGCAAGTTGATAAAATACACAACAGTCGGTTGTAACACAGAATCGTAATACTCTTCATTTAGAGAAATACACAATGGTCATATCCTTATTTTAAATATGTATCGTCAGCAGTGTTGCTACCTTAAATAAAATAAAAAATTTAAAAAATCTAGATTGTACCTTACAAAACAACTAGATACACCTAGATTTTTAATTTTGGGCAACGTCTGGACGCCTTAGGCTATTTTCGGCGTTTTAGGCTACTTTGGGCTATTTTGGGCTACTGTGGGCGAAAACCGTAAATTGATCTCAGTCAGGGTGACCAATTTATTTATTTATTATTTTTAAAAAGGACATTTTCTCATTTTAGACTTAAAAAGGACAAAGGAGGACACTTTTAAAGAAAAAAACGAGTATACAATGGAGGGTGCGTTAATTTCACTAATTTAATACACGTATGTACAGAATCATGATAAAACATATAGAAATACTTCAACGAAATTTTTTGTTAATGTTAAGTCTCCATAAAATGCATGTTTTAATAATGTTTTCCATCAAGCATTATTGTTTCATCATCACAAAATATTCAGTCTTTAACATTGTACTTTTTACTCCAACTTTCAAATTGCTTATGGAAGTCTGTACATGTATCATTCTTATAATTGCATTGAACTTGTAATATTCCTTTTATACATTCAACAGTTATGTTGTTTCTATCCTTTGTCCACTGACTTTCCATTAAAAAAAAAACCTCAATATTAGCATTATTTTTTGGAACAGCAAAAATAAAAAAAAAGAGCAATTTGTAGTGGTTCCGAATATAACTCTACATTTCTTGATTGTTCAAATAATTTGATCCACTTTTCATGTGCTCAGTAGTTTAAAAAAAGTATTATCATTCAGATTTGATTTGACTTAACTGATCAGACTGTCAATTGATCAAAGCATTTTTGTCATTAATTTTCATGTCCTTACTCATTAAGTATTTGATGTAGGCCTTAACATGTTGGAGCTTGTAAAAATGTAATCCAGCCAAAACAATTAAAATCCTCTGAAAATTTTTGCATAAAAGACACCCCAAAAATTGTAATTTTTTTTTCTAATTTTGTTTAAAAGCCGGACAAATGGAATTTAAAAAAAAAAAGCCTGTCGGACTCTACATTTTCGTGTGAAAAACGGCCAAATCCCGAGGTATGGTCACTCTAATCAAGGTGGCGTTCTTCAATAAATGAAGGAAAATGACAGCTCAACATGACATGAAAATAAACAGACAAACAAACTCAGATCTAGGCAGAGTTGTCATTTGAAAACTGTGAACAAAAGTCAAAAACGTTCATAACAAAGCTAAACACTTTCGTAAAAAAAAAAAAAAAAAAAAAAAAAAAAAAGCTATATCCATACTCGCAAAGAATGCGACATGCCGTCAGTGACGTCGCCGCTGGAACCTTCTCCATTTCCTTTACCAGAAGCAGAGGTGTCCATTTAGCACCAAGGGCGGATCCTATTTTTTGCACCCCTCTCCCCATAAACACACTTACAAGTGCACATTTAGCAGTAAGTACTTTCATAATAGTGTCCTATGATACCCTTATCATGGCTGTCACCCAGGTCGTACCGGGCCTTCACACACCCTTAGTACGCCACTATTGAGAAGTATGGTGTTTGACGATGCTGTGAAGTCCTTACAATATTTATTCGAAAACAACAACTGGGCTCTATTTTTTACAATAGCGTCAAGCAGGTGCTGCTGCATTTTGTTTCTTGCTTTAACCTTAAATGATGGTACAAGAGAGAATATGCTCTCATCTACGGCATTACTCACTGGGATTATTACACACGTAAAGGCACATGCGGCGAGCTATTTAAATTCCTTATGTGGGAGTACACCAACCAAAAACAGTTCACTTTCTGTGGGAAGTCCATCTTTCTTAAATTGTGGTTCCTCTCTAAAATAAACGAAAGTTGTTTTTCTGTACTGCTCTTCTAATGTGATGAAATTGTTTTCTGCAATGTGTATAAAAGGTAACTCTGAAAATGGGACCTTGTTCAAAATTATCACAGGGCTCAGTTTTGACAGGCCTTGAAACGTATTTCTAGCTGAGGGAAATCTACGTCTAACTTGCCTTAGAGATCCTTTTTGCACAGAAGCACATTTTACCGTGACATTTTCTTGTTCTTGGTGGACCTCAAGGTCCATGTTCTGCTGTAGGAACCTAATCTATTCTGTTAAGAACTTAACACCAAAATCAACTTCATCATCATCCTTCCTTTTCGTTCCCTGTGAAACATAGGACAGAAACAGCTGCTCTAAGTCGGTTTATATTCTGGGCTGACTTTTTCAGCTGTGCTCAAGTCATTCCAACTTCCTTAGCCTCCTCTTCAATAGTTCTTCTCCAATTTCTCTTTGGTCTCCTCACTCTTCTTTACCCCTGTGGGTTCCAGTTATGGGCAACTCTGGCAATGATTAATTTTTCTCATCTGAGTGTATGTCATATCCATCCCCTCTTTCTTAGCTTAATTTACGTTTGTATTGTCTGTTGTCTGCATTTTTTCCTTAGCTCTATATTTTGCATTACGTCTGGCCATCTTATATGAAGGATCCGTCGGAGACACCTATTTACAAATTTATGTAGCTTGGAGGTGATATTGTCTGAGGTGTGCCATGTCTCTGAGCCATACAGCAAGACTGACTTCACATTGGAGATAAAGATTCTAATTTTATTCTCTCTGGATATAGCTTAATAGTTCCACATTGGTCGAAAGGTATTGAGAGCGTATCTGGCTTTATTTATCTTTGAGGACATCACCAACTGTTCCCCTGCCTTAGTCAATGTTACTCCTCAGAAATGTAAAGCTTTCTACATCTTCTTCAACGACCTGATCGTTGATCTTCATCGAGTCAATCTGCCTATTATTTATTCTCATTTCCTTTATCTTATTTAAATGTATGATTTGTCCCATCTTTGCTGCTTCTGTTACTAATCTTCTTCTTTTTCCTTCTTCCTCGTTCGTCCTGAAAAGGACGGTGGTTGCGTTGTGTCTGTTTACGCCTAAGCTGTGATATCTGCACCTTTCGGTCGACACATCCGACTTCTGCACGGCATTTTTTAGGACCGGGTTTGCCTTCCCATTGCGATCCACACTCGCTCAGCCAGACTGCACTTCTGCAGACTGTTTCCAGTTTCTGGTTCGCTGGTCCTGACGCAGGCAGTCAAGCTATGAGTCGCTGACTGCGTTCTCTAGTGCTGCGTCTTTGGGTCCCTGTTACTAATCTATGTTTTCTCCTGCATATCTTGCTGTCTGTCTGAAAGAAGGCACAAGTGATCTGCAATGTCTAGATCCTCAAGTTGTTTGTTAAATGTCCAGTGTATTTCAGTTTTCTCTCCCTCAGTTGTCTGTCTCATGACCCAGTCTATGACCATGAGAAAAATTGTTGATGGCAGCACACATCCCTGTCTGACATCACTGTGTACTGTGAAGGGCTCTGATAGTTTTCCTTTGTATACTACTGTGCACGAGGCCTCCCGTTAGAAATTGTGGGTGATTTTAATGAATTTCTCTGGGATTCCATAATATCTCAGGATTTTCCAAATCACAGTACGGTATATACTGTCGAAAGCTTTTTCGAAGTCCACAAAATTGATATACAAGGGGGTCTGCCACTCACTTGATTGTTCTATGATGATTCTGAGTGTTGCTGTCTGGTCTGTACATGATCTTTCTGCACGAAATCCTGCTTTTTCGTCACTAAGTTTGTCATTTTAGTATAATTTGTATATACAGAGCTTCTACAAGTCTTGCAGAAATTATGTGAGGACAGCAAACCATAAGTCAGAAGAGTTCAGGTCCACCTCTGGTGTAAGACAGGGTGATATCCTGTCACCTTATCTTTTCATACTCCTTTTGGACGATGTTATCAAGGCATGTAAGGAGAGAACAAGAAAGTATTCAGTGGGGTACTGGAAGATGAGATAGGTATGTATTTGAAGTATTTCAGAGCTGGCATTTGCTGATGATGTTGCCCTGATTGCTATATCAGAGGCACATCTCCAATCCAACCTGCAAGTCTGGAAGGAAGAGCTGTAGAAGAGAGGGATGGTCACAAGCAGCTCTAAAACAAAATCCATGGTGATATCACGAGAAGAAAGAAGACATCAGATTAAGCTGGGAGAACAGGTCCCAGAGCAGGTCGAACACTTTAAATATCTCGGAGCTATTATAGACCGAAAGGGAGTGATCAAAGAAGAGTTGGCCACTCGAAAAGCTGCAGCTGTGAGACTTTTTCAGGCCATAAATCGAGGATTTCTCAGCAAGAGAGAGGTTGGTAAGAAAACGAAGATGGCTGTATACCGCTCCCCCTATGTCCCAGTCTTGACATATGGATGCGAGTCATGGGCAATGACTACAACCCACAAAACTTACTTACTTACTTAGTCTTTCCTCTTCTACCGTGAGGTGTAGAGGTTTGGAAGAGAGAGCGCCAGACTATTCTATCAGCTGTCTTCTTCCTGGCCTGGTTCCATTCTAGTCCTCAGTCCTTCAAAGATTGTCTAATGTTGTCCTCCCAGCGAACTCTGGGTCGTCCTGGAGGTCTGGATCCCTGGCTCTTTGTTTCCCATGCTTGTCGTGGTAGCCGATCTTCTCCCATTCTGCAGACATGGCCAAACCATCTTAGTTGGGACTACAACCCACAAAAGCCAGATCCAAACCTCAGAAATGAGGTATCTGAGGAAGGTGGTTGAAGTAACAAGAAGAGACATGGTCCGCAACCAGACGATACGTCAAGGCCTAAAATCCCACCCCTGCAGACCCAAGTAGAACAGTCCCAACTAAGATGGTTTGGCCATGTCTGCTGAATGGGAGAAGATCGGCTACCACGACAAGCATGGGAAACAAAGAGCCAGGGATCCAGACCTCCAGGACGACCCAGAGTTCGCTGGGAGGACAACATTAGACAATCTTTGAAGGACCGAGGACTAGAATATATCCAGGCCAGGAGGAAGACAGCCGATAGGATGGTCTGGCGCTCTCTCTTCCAAACCTCTACATCTCACGGTAGACGGGGAACGTCTAAGTAAGTAAGTACAATTTGTATACACACGCTTCGTTTATGAATGAACAAAGTGATAACTGGATCAGCCAATGAACACGCAGGAGCTTGCAGCCACCGATCAATAAAGTCTTGGCGATTTATATGGCGAGCTGAATCTGTTAGAAGTTTAAGTTAGAATTAGGTGGATTGTAAGAAAGTGCATTATCGCAGAGTGATATAAATTAGTTCGTTAGTTGAAGGATAAATCTAATAATATACCATTTCCAATCTAATCTGTGCTTAACACCTATCCAAGAGGGTTTATATGAGTCAACAAAAACATGAGATATTGAGTGCGGATCCTTCCGTATTATCAGCTCGTAATTTCAGTAATAGAGTAAGGTCTATGAATACTCACGTTGTCAGTGTCACAATGTGAATGATCGGAACACATTCAAAATGAAGGGATGCGACTAGTTTTGAGTTGTACGCGTGATACCTCCATTGTGACAATGAGATACGTGCTTGGATTGCTGAAGATTAGGTCTAGATATGCAATGGCCTAGGCAAAAGTCAATATGAGGGAAACCTCCGACAAAAGGCTCCCCCTACACGAGACCGTAGCTGATATCAAAAGAGAAAGAATAAAGAGGGGATGTCATAGGCAGAAGCTACGATTGGTCAGGTGACCAGGGTTGAAAATATATCCAAAGGGGAAGAGTGGAGTAAGTCAGAGGAGAACTGGATAAACCACCAGCAGATCATCATTAGTCTTGGCAGAGAGTGCAGAGCTAGGGGCAATGGAAACACAGAGTTGGAGATTAATCAGCTGACAAGTGATCATGCTGGGGATGATGGCACTATTGTGTACACTGATAGGTCTGTAGTGCGTGGTGAAAAATCAGAATGGGGCTTCTCTGCGTAAAAAAAATGGCAGGGTCGTTGCTGAACCGAGTGGAGCCTCTAGTGCCTTCCTTGCTTGTTTACCAATTGTCAATGACTCACTCCCATATCTAAGAATTTGTTCTATATAACACTGAAGAACTCTCTTTCTTACTTCCAATGACAATGAATTGTTGTACAAAATACTCTTCATTTTATAGAAAGCTGCTTATGGTTGAGCTAATCTGCTCTTTATTTCTGAGATGCATCTTCCATCCGTTGTTATTAATGTGCCCAGATATTTGAATTATTGACTTGTTTTAAGACTGCTTCATTCACTTTGATAGTGCATTTTGGGGGAAACCCTTTTCATTGAGACGACCATTACATTCGTCTTTTTTCTATTAAGGCTGAGGCCTTTATTTTCCCTGTCTATCACTTTTATATCAACCATTTCCTTCAGCTCCTTTTCACTTTTTGCTATTAAGACTATATCATCAACGTATCTCAATTTGTCTATATTATGTCCGTCAAATGATATTCCTGGCATGTCCTCTAGAGATTCCATTATATTTTTACTGAACAGGTTGAACAGATAAGATGACAGCACTTATCCCTGCCTGACACCCTTTTTTACCTGCAGATACGTTTCTATTAGGCTTCTTCTTCTTCTTCTGCGTTCAGTTTGTAGTCATGCTAAATCTGCAGGCCTGTCGCCAGGACGAAGTCCACAGTCTTTACCAGGTCGGCGCGGCAGCCCCATAGCTTCTGCTGGAGCTCAGCACCCCTTGGCCAGGTCGCACATCGCGGTTCATCGTGGGTTGGACAGTTCTGGAGAATGTGTTCTGGGGTCTGGATTCCTGTTCCGCATGGGCATTCATTTGTGTGGGATATCTTGAGGCGATAGAGATGTCCTATTAATTTGCAGTGGCCGGTTCTCAGGCGGAACATTGTGGTCTGTTGGTATCTGTTTAGATGGTGTATTGGGTCATCTCTGCTGTACATATCCCCTTCCTCCTTCCACTGATTTGTGTACTTGTTGTGGATTATGGTTTTTGCTTCCCGATCCGGCAATGGATGGCTGTATTGTTCCATTTTACTGCCACTTCTTGATAGAGCATCTGCTTTCTCATTACCAACAATTCTACAATGGGAGGGTGTAGAAGGTGATAATCTCGCCAAAATATGTAAAAGGTAGAAATTCTGGCACTTGAAGTGTAAAGATTGAGTAGAGTATCACCACCAGACACCAGAGATGATGAAGGCGGAGAAGTATGATGTCTTTGGTCTGGTTTGTGTGTATGATGTAGATGTGAAGCCTGCCAGGTAGCAGTAAAGGTACAGTCCACACAGGACGTCACATAAACTCACGACGTAGGAAGTCAATGAACATTGTAACTGCTAGTGACGTTTCCATCATTTATTGGGACGCCACAATGACAAGGTGCATAGACATTAAGTAGGTACATCACAGGTACTGTAGAACAGTCATCATCATAGATATATAGTCAGCACAACACTTGACAGCATACAGCATAATAACGGTGAATAATACAATGGGCATCAATGCATCATAATCGACTGTAGGTATATTCAGGTGCTGAAAAACATCATTCTTTTCTACAACAGCCGAGATATATATAAATGTAGGAGATTAAATCCACTCTCCTTTTCTGACCCCCAGCAAGACAGGCATAACTTCTGGAGTACATCAGCAATGTCCTCTAAGTTCCTTTAGTAACAAAGGTATCAAACCTAGGCCGACGTGATACCGCCGGAGCAACAGAGTTCAACAAGCAGATAGCCCTTGGGGCATGCATCAACCTGATGCATAAATAGACATGGTGATTCGTGAGCTGAAACTCCTCATAACGTAGACTCTTTCCCGCCCAGTGGGAAAGTTAGTAAACAGACTACAAAATGTCAATCATGAAAGTTGGCGACAATAATAATCAAGTAGAGCATTTACCTTTCTTCAGGAATAAATACACAACTCACACACCTCCAGGCGCTTAGAATCACAAGGGGAATATCATCTGAGATGATCAAACAATATAGAGGACTTCCATTCCCCGACAATATGATCACAGACGCTGAACCGCGTCTTGCTCTCTCGACAAAATCTGCGACACTCCCGGGCGGAAGCCTGTTCAGTCAACACTTCAATCTCGACATGCGCAGAAGCGCTTGACCCCGAGATCAATTCAGACAACCCGAAGCTTTGGGCACATACCAAGAAAGATACTATAAATCGCGCCTTATAAGGATAGGGAATAAACATCAACGCAGGTTGCCAAACGTTTCTAAGAAAAGTAGACCTGTTCACTCCTTAAAACGACCGAGCAGACATCGGTCTAATAATAATCAAACAGTCTTAGGGCATAAGAAAAGGTAACACCCATAGACAATATGAAATCTCAGTTTATCAAGAGTTACGTACCCTAGACCACAAACATTAAAGTGTACTGATAACTCATCAAAAATTCTGTGCGCAACAGAGGGTAACCACTGAAGGGCAATGGTTGATGACCTTTGGATGATGTTAAGCTCAGATCTGATCTCATTCATCATGTTATCATTTCTGGTGTTTTGTATTGATTCCAGTAATGATCTGCAGTTGGTGAAGATTACTATCTTAGCTGGTGGTTATCTTAGCTGGTGGTTGTTGTTCGGGTCTGGTGAAGATTTTCAGGGCTTGCAGTAGTGCCATAGCTTCTGCCCTGAAATTGGAGGAGATCTTTCCAGTTGGGAAGGCCTTTAGGATGATCTTTCCATTTAGGAATCTTATAAAAATGCCCCCACCACCGTTCTTTACTGCTCCCTCAGCGGATCCATCTGTGTATGCGTGTGTCCACTCTTTCGGGTTGTACTTTTCTTCAATCATTTCTTGAGTCAAGGTTTTTAGTTGTTGAGGGGTCTGGTGGCCTTTCTTTTTTATTTCAGGGACTTCTGTGAAGATAGATATATTTCCATGGCAGTCGTCTGGCTCCTCATAGTCAATTAACATTTCAATCTCAGTAGGTTGTTTTGGGAGGAGGTCTTCATGGCATCGATGCAGATGTTTGGAGATGTTTATGAAGCTGGTTCTTTTCAGCCTGTTCTTTGTCAAGCTATGGAGTTTGGCATGCATTGGATGACTTGGCATTCGTAGAAGCTTCTCACTGTGAGTGAATACCTTTTCCTCACGTCTGTCATTCAGAGAGCGGATGTTGGTGTATCTCTCCATTGTCTGGATTGGAGAAGTCTTCATCCCTCCAGTGATTAATCTAAGGCCTGAATTTTGTACTTTCCCTAGACGTTCTGTGTTTGTTTTAGATGCCGTGGCCCAGGCTGACATGCCATATTCAAGTACAGGCCTGACTGTGCCTGTATAGACTTTTTTTAGTATGTTGGTATTTGCCCCCCAACTTGTGCCAGCCAGTTTCTTCATAATAGAGAGCTTTCTTATTGCTCTCTGTTCTACTGCATTTATGTGCGGCTTCCAGGTGAGTCTCTTATCCAACTTGACTCCCAGGTATGTTGGATTTTTCTCGATTAGAAGCTCACTTCCATTTAGTTGCAGTTTGATCGTTTCTTGGCGATTTGACAGAGAGAAGCAGGTTGCTACTGTCTTGGAGAGGTTTATCTGTACTCCCCACTCTGATGCCCATTTACCGATGGTATTTTGCGCTGCTGCATGCATCCTGAACTTTGCAGTAGGCAAATGTTCAGCAGCACACCAGGCAGCAAAATCGTCAGCATGAAGAGCCCTGGAGATATTCCCGGACAGTTTCTCTGCAATATCATTTATATATATGATAAAAAGTGTGGGGGAGATAACTCCTCCTTGTGGCACACCTTGTTGAAGAGTGATGCGATGGCTCAGATTCCCGTCAAGTTTTACTCTTGCTGTGCGGTATCGGAGAAAGTCCCGTATCCAGCTAAACATTCTCCCTTAAATTTTGTTGTTGAGCATCTTAAGGAGGAGTCCTTCTTTCCATACCTTATCGAAGGCTTTTGTCAAGTCTACAAAAACAGCCAGAACTTTCTTTTTCTCCTGAAAGGCATTTTCTATTTCCTGTGCTAGATATACCAGCTGGTCTTCGGTGCTGAGGTTTTTCCTGAATGCTGACTGTGTGTTATCAAGCAGATGGTTTTTTCCAGATGTTTCATTAATCTTGAGTTCACCATTCTTTCCATTACCTTACCCAGACAGCTCAGAAGGCTAACTGGTCGGTAGCTGGACTTGCTTGTTTTCTCCTTTTGTTTCTTTCTGATGGGAACAATGATTGCTTCTCGCCATCGATCTGGAAATTTTCCAGTACTCCATGATTGATTGAAGATTAGGAGGAGCTTGTGCCTGGCTACAGGACCAAGGTTCTTGATCATATCATTTGTGATGCCATCTTTTCCTGGAGCTTTCATGTTCTTTAGTTTTGTTATAGCAGCATTTAGTTCTCTCAAAGTAATGGATGACTTCATGCAGGTATCTGGGTTTTGGTGCTTCAGTTTTTCTTTTACTTCCTTACATACTTCTTGGATACGTGCATGTAACAGTGAAGTGGTGCTTTCTTCCTTGTAGAAATCTGCCAGGATGTTTGCTGCCATCTTTCCTGTGTGGTATTTTTCGTTTTCCTTGATGTCAGTCTTGCAGTAGCTGGTTGTTGTTTCTTCATTTAGCACTCTTTCATTAAAAGCTTGTTTTATGCTGTTGTGTCTCTGGGTGTTCTCTAATGTGGGGCTTTGCTCCATAGTTTCCCGTGCTTTATTTAAGTCACTATGGAGTTTTCCCAGATTGTCACTCCAGTATGGTTTGTAGTCTCATCGTTTACCTCGTGGAATTGACTTATTTGCTGCTTGGATGATGCCTCACTGATGATGGAAATGTTTTTATTGATATTATTTGAGTGGGTAATGCTCTGACAGAGGTTATCGACTTGTTCTTTAAAAAATCCCCAGTTTGCTTTTTTTGAAATTCCAGCTAGGAGACATATTAATTTGTCCTGCACTTCTTACCTCAGATATCTGTAATGTGACTGGTACATGGTCACTTCCCCCCAGTTGGTTATTTACTGTTCTAGTGGTGAGTCGATATATGTCATCTGTAGCCATAGCAAGATCTGGTGTGCTCGTTGTTTTCCATACTCTGGAATAGAAGGTGGGCTTATCCTCTGGTTGGTTTATTAGAATTAGTTTATTCTCTACCATCCAATCTTCCACCTCTTCTCCTCTCAGATCTGTTGCTTCATAGCCCCAGCTGGGTGAGTGGCTATTGAAGTCGCCCATAATGAGGTGTCTCGATGCTGCAAGCTTCACTTTGTGTAGCTCCAGAGTTGTGGTTGGAGGGCTGTAGCAGTTTGTGATCATTAAGTCTCCACTGGGCAGCAGTAGTTGGACTGTTATGTATTCAAGTTCGTCCTCACCAGATCTGTGTATCTCTACTGCTGGGATTGAGGTTTTAATCAGCGTGAGAATTCCTCTCTTAGTTCTTTTTGCCCTGTCTTGGCGGAAGGATTCGTATCCACGTATGAAGAATCATTGGGTATCTTTTAGGTGAGTTTCTTGGATGCAAATTATATCAATGTTATTTTCCCTGAGGAATTCTTGTAATTCCGGTTTCTTGTTCCTCACTCCTTCTGCATTCCATTGAGCCACTGTAAGATAGTGGGTTGGTTGGTCAGTTGCTCCACTTTGCCTTCCCCCGACCATTTGGTTGGCAAAGGCACCGGTTGCTTGGGTGGGCCATTTCGAGGCTAGGGGCCCGGCTCCGCTCCTCCCCGGTTGTAGCTGATAGGAGCGACGCCATGACGTAAGTCGAGATTGTCGCATGACTCCATACTGCATAAGTGTGTGTGTCCTAATTTTTCATGGTGTCTGCGCCGTAGCTGACACACTCTGTCTTCGGCAGGCCAAGTTGTGTTTGTTGTTCAGGGTTGTCTCCCATAGCCTTTCCATCTACCGGTGGTAGCTGCAAGGCAGCAGGTTGGTTTGTTTACCGAGGTTTACCTTCCCCGTGGCTAGAGCTTATAGCGGCTCTTACTCACTTGATGCACCCGTCATAGGACATATGGGGGATTTCAGTGGGGGTATCAGTGCCACCTGTTACCCCTCCCCGTCCTGCTGGGAGGACATCGCCATTTGGTCCGCGACTGCTTATTCGTCCAGCAATACTGACTTAATTCGCAGCTGACACACCATATCTGGAGGTCGTTCCACTATCCGCCACCTGTGGATGCACCTGGTTGGGGTCGGTCGCCCCTTTGCCAGGTGAAGTGGTATGAGATTAGTAATGTGGAAGTGATAAAAAAACCTAGACAAGTGCCAGTGGAACAAGAGATAAGATGACACTGGAGATGGATAGGGCACACACTGAGATGAAATCTTTTGACAACATTACCATGCAGTTCTGTAATCCCTAAGATGAGAGAGGGAGACCTATAAAACAAGAAAAAGAGAAACAGACATGAAAAAGAGAAACAACAGACATGAAAAAGAGAAACAACAGACATGAAAAAGAGAAACAACAGACATGAAAAAGAGAAACAACAGACATGAAACAAAGAAACAACAAACATGAAAAAGAGAAGCAACAGACATGAGAAATAGAAACAACAGACATGAAAAAGAGAAACAACAGACATGAAAAAGAGAAACAACAGACATGAAAAAGAGAAACATCAGACATGTAAACGAGAAACAACAGACATGAATGATTACTAGACATAAAACAAAAACCCCATACAAATATGAAAACATTATGTAAATACACTTAACACAATTATCAGGCAGTCCGCTGCAGCAATCAATTCTCAAAACACATTGCAACATAAGTAATACAGTTTATTAGTATACACCAAACCACTGAAATAATTTAGTCGATATGTAAATGTTCACAAGTAACAAAAACTAATAGATGACACAAATTTTGGTCATACACAAATGAAAAGAATGCAAAATTAAAAAAAAATGAACAGCAACAAAGTATGAAGCATGAACCATCATTACATCAGTGTGGCTTAAATGTGGGTGTGCAACCTGACATGCCAGATCTCTTAACACAGCATAATACACAGAGAATGAGTTTTGTGCCAAATATAACATTGACAATGTGAATTCAGTGAATACAGGCATACCTCACTTTATTGCTCTTCACAGATATTGCGCTTTTTTTCAAATTATTCATGTTTATTTATTAGAGAGTGCTGTCTTCTTCCGATAGATTTTTGGCTCTCCACTAGCAAAAAGATTACAATTCACTGAAGGTTCAGATGATGAGGATTGGCATTTTTTAGCACTAAAGTATTTTTAACTTTACAATACATTGCTCTTTATTAAGACCTAGTGCTATTGCGCACTTAATAGACAGTGTAAACATGATTTTAGGCTTTTATATGCACTGGGAAGCCAAAAAAACAAATGGGTGTGACCCACTTTATTTCAATATTCGCTTTATTGCGTTGGTCTGGAACTGAACCAGCAGAGAGAGAGAGTGTGTGTGTGTGTGTGTGTGTGTATGTATATATGTGTGTATGTATATATGTGTGTATGTATATATATATATATATATATATATATATATATATATATATATATATATATATATATATATATATATATATATATATATATATATATTTATATATTTATATATATATATATATATATATATATATATATATACTGAAGCACATTAAAAACGCACCACCTGTATAATCCAAGAACAGAGTGTGAAATGTAAATATAAGTGTGTACAAGTTTACATATTTGGAATCTTTATTCATATTCCTATGAATCCATGCTGGTCATTAATTTGTACATTTGATTGTTATGAAATTCATTGCATTCTGTGCAGGCAAGGGAGAAAACCAAAAATACAAAAAAATGCACGTGCGTTATCCTGCTGGAGAAGCTGCAAGTCTGGTTAAATTGTGAACGCAGGAGCAACCAGTGCTTCCAGAACCTCATCTCGATATGTCACAGCATTAACATTTCCACGGAAGACGTGAAGAGGCAAGCGATGGTGAAAACTGAATCCTCCCCAAATGTGAATACTGCCACCTCGAAATCGGTTGACACAGCAATCTGCAAAGCGCTCTTCACACCGTCGCTAAATCCGCATACGTCCATCTGCAAAGGATATGTTCAATCTGTTCTCTTCTGTGAATAGGACAGCATTCCACTGCAGTCTAGTCCATCTGATATGTTGCTCTGCCCATTGCAGGCACTGCTGACGATGTCTGTGAGTCACGTTTGGCCCAACATAAGGTCGTCTTGCAGTAAGGCCTGTATCTCTGAGTCGTCGAATGACTGTCATTCGGGAGACTTGCCCATATCTACCCACTATTGCTCTTGCTGTTTGACTTGCCGGGAGAGTCAATTCCTTAGGTGACTCAGCACAATATGACGATCTTGCGCAGGGGTAGTAACTCGTGGTTGGCCACTCTGAAGTCTATCCCGGGCACTGCCAGTGGTTCCGTAACGTTCATTGAGACGTACAATAGTGCTGTGGTGGCAATTCATCCTTCTGGCAATGGCCCGCGAGGTCATTCCGGTCTCCAACATACCAATGGCTCGTTGGCGGTCGTTTTCAGATAGTCGTGGCATTTCAAGCACATGTACTGGGTGTTTTGTCTCAACGGCCTTTTTATACCGAGTATACTGCCACAACGCGTACACATTTTCAGGGTCATAGCTGTTGAGAATCGTGTTGCACGTGTAACTTTCATCGTTTTCATGTAGTCTGTACACACACCCATGGGTTGAATCTTGCACTTTCCATTCCAGCAGCCATTCGCTCTCTACCGCATGGCAAACACGGGGAAAATCCATTCCCACACTTTTTTTTGCCAACTTCTCGGCATCGGTATATATAATAGTGGTGCGTTTTTAATGTGCTTCAGTATACATAGCTGGGAGGGCTTCGGCATGGATATAGTGCCGCTAGTGTGTCCAGAGTTTTTTTGATGGAAGAGATTTGATATATTAATTATATTTCTATGGATTTTATCTGGAATTGTAACTATGATGATTTGCTGCTCATGCAATCATATTTCTATGGATTATACTTGCTATTTTAACTACGATGATTTGCTGTCTATGATGTCAATGATTTTCTGTCGTCAATAAACTGTGAATGATGTGGAAACTTATCCATCTTACCCGTTGGTCCATGTCATGACCCTGATGTTACATGTTGTGTGGGTTGCATCTCATTAACACAAACCTAAGGAAACTCACGACATTCGCCCATATATTAAACAACTGTCAGCCACTGCTAGTAAGTCTGACATTGCTGACATCAACATTTTCAGCTGTGCCAGTCAGTAGCGCTAACCTACATCACCCCATAGAACAATAGTAACACAGTGTTAGCAGTGTAATGATTAATTTTCATAACGGGTGCCCCACAAAATGTCCGTTGTGGGACAAGATATCATCATCACCCTCGAGCACCTCAAGAAGCACAGGTCTTCAATAAACTAATGCCAAGTCTTCCTGTCCTGTGCCATCTGCTGACAGTCTTTCCATGTTTTCTTCATTCTCTTTATGTTTGTCTCCAGTTCTCTTCTCCATGGGTGTTGTTTGGTCTCCACTCTACCTCACTTACCGTAGGGATTCCAGGACAAGAACTACCTTGTAATGCTATCAAGTTTCCTCAATGTGTGACTTATCCATCTCCAGCATCTTCTTATTTTTATTATCTCCTGTCTCAGTGGCACTAGTCTGATTCTTGTCATCAGTGATCAGATATCACTTCAATCCTACTTTATACAAGCAGCCATTTAAGATAATACAACTTAGAGGTTTCTTAACATTTCTTCGGCCATGGACCCCCTTTTTTGATTATCCACTGTCAAAAACCAATACCCCAGTTGAGAGTGGATTCATGTCTTCACAGACGGATCTTCAGAAGAAGCAGTAAGGAAAGGAGGAGAAGTGATCCACATACTAGTGCCAAACACTCCAAAAATAGAACAGTCAATTGCTACTGGAGAACTCTCAACAAACTACAGGGCAGAGCTACATGCAATCCTAGAGGCTACAAAGATACTGGAGGAACAAAGACTTATAGAATCAAATATAGTCTTCTTATGTGACTGCATTTCAATTCTTCAGACTATTCAAAATGAACCCGAAGATCTCCTAACAAGAACTGTCATAGAACACCTGAATCAGCAGTCCGTCAACAACAAAGTGTCACTGCAGTGGATTCCTGCACACTGTGGTATTGCAGGAAATGAGGCAGCCGACAGACTGGCTAAAGCAGGCACTCAGAAGGAACAGTTTCACCACAGTCTCACTGAAGGAAGCAAAGACACTTATCAAAAGAAAGTGCAAAAATGCATGGAGCCAGAGAACAAGCAGCAATTACCCACAAGATCCCCATCCTAAAGCTAGACAGAAAACAGCAAACCACCATTTTTAGGCTCCGCACAGGACACTGTAGACTACAAGCCCATCTCCACAAAATTAAAGCTGCCCTAACTGACCAGTGCACATGCCAAAATGGGCCCCAGACTCCGAAACACATTCTACAAATGTGCCCTCTCTTTGGTGACTTGAGAGCTCAAACCTGGCCCCAGGAGACGAAAGTGGAAGAGAAACTGTGGGGCTGAAACTCCTGCTGACGATTGGATTCATGGAGGCAACTCATCTCCTTGTTTAGACTGCCGAGCATAGGAAACTAATTGCAGAAGAAGAAGAAGATTGTTCGCTGAAGGCCATAGATCCCTTAGAATGTCAGCTGAAGGCCAAAGACCCCTTAGAAAAAATGTACATATACATAATTACATTTTTTGCATAAAAATAATACATTTCATTACAAAGAAAAATCGTTAAGCTTACATACAGTCATGCTGAAATGAAAAAAAGTATATATTTACTTACGTGCAAAAATCTATCATAATTTTCCAGAGCAAAATAAAATTAAGAAATTTTAAGGACATGCACAGCCCAACCAAGTGCCCCGTGGACCATCGGTTAAGAAACCCCGATATAACCATAATTTACTTTACATTTAGCCATCACTCCAAATTATTTGAGCTGACAGCAGATAAAATGAGATCTCAACCAGGGCATATGGTGACTAACCATTACCATAAGTAATTGTATGAATGTACACAGATATCCCATGTACACACCCATCTCATGTACACATTTCTAATAATGAAAGGAGGAAATGAGATCAAAACCAGAACAACATGTTTTAAAACAAAAAAAAATGTAAAGGTAGATCCATAGCATATACTGCTGTAGGGGAGTGGAGTGTTAGAGACTTCATCATACTAGGTTCAGCATTATGAGTTTAGCTGACCAGTTTTCGTCCTTGCTGCCTTTTCCTTCCCTAAATCAAGAGCACAATCTGGTGCTCATTTCTAGCTGGGTAGATGAGCATGATGACACCAGGTTTAGAACCCTGTACCTTCAGCTGGGAAGAGTTGATTGTAGAGGAAGACAGTGGCTGTAAGTGGGAATTAACATCTAGCGGTAGACAGGAAAGATTTTCACAGTGCACTATCAAGACAAGAGACAGAAGATTGAGATCTATTCAATGCTGAGATGGCAGTTGATAGATCAAATTGGATTACCTTCAGGGGAAAAAATGCCTCACACTTCTGCATATTATGAAATGGATTATTGCTTTCATCTGCTAAAATGTGGAGAAAAAAAATTACTTGAAACAAACATTCAAAAGAAGGGACATAAAACTGCCTGAGAGTAATTTGAAATTCAGCTGTGTGCCTTAATACAGTGTTGTGTCTTTTGAGGTCTAAGTTAGTCTAGGAATCCTGCTCCACAAAAATCACACTTATAAGGTTTCTCTCCTGTGTGTCATTTTGTGACTCTTTAAAGAACCACTCTGAGAAAATCCTGCTCCACAAACATCACACTTATAAGGTTTCACTCCTGTATGTGTCATACTGTGTCTCTTTAAAGTGCAACTTTGAGAAAATTCTGCCCCACAGACATCACACTTACAAGGTTTCTCTCCTGTATGTGTCATATTGTGTCTCTTTAAAGCATAACTTTGAGAAAATTCTGCTCCACAAACAACACACTTATAAGGTTTCTCTCCTGTGTGTGTCCTTTTGTGAAGCTTTAAATGAATATTTCGAGAAAATTCTGCTTCACAAACATCACACTTAAAAGGTTTATCTCCTGTGTGTGTCCTTTTGTGACTCTTTAAATAACCACTACTGGAAAATTCTGCTCCACAAACATCACATTTATAAGGTTTCTCTGCTGAGTGTGTCGTTTTGTGTCTCTTTAATTGATTATTTTGAGAAAATGCTGCTCCACAAAGATCACACATATAAGGTTTCTCTCCTGTGTGTGTCCTTTTGTGATTCTTTAAATGAATATTTTGAGAAAATTCTGCTCCACAAACATCACACTTATAATGTTTCTCTCCTGTGTGTGTCCTTTTGTGACTCTTTAAATAACCACTACTAGAAAATTCTGCTCCACAAACATCACACTTATAAGGTTTCTCTCCTGTGTGTGTCGTTTTGTGACTCTTTAAATATTTGTTTTGAGAAAACACTGCTCCACAAACATCACACTTATAAGGTTTCTCTCCTGTGTGTGTCATATTGTGTCTCTTTAAAGCACAATTTTGAGAAAATTCTGCTCCACAAACATCACACTTATAAGGTTTCTCTCCTGTGTGTGTCGTTTTGTGACTCTTTAAATATTTGTTTTGAGAAAACACTGCTCCACAAACATCACACTTATAAGGTTTCTCTCTTGTGTGTGTCATATTGTGTCTCTTTAAAGCACAATTTTGAGAAAATTCTGCTCCACAAACATCACACTTATAAGGTTTCTCTCCTGTATGTGTCCATAGGTGACTCTTTAAGAAACCACTCTGAGGAAATCCTGCTCCACAAACATCACACTTATAAGGTTTCTCTCCTGTGTGTGTCATTTTGTGACTCTTTAAAGAACCACTCTGAGAAAATCCTGCTCCACAAACATCACACTTATAAGGTTTCACTCCTGTATGTGTCATACTGTGTCTCTTTAAAGTGCAACTTTAAGAAAATTCTGCCCCACAGACATCACACTTACAAGGTTTCTCTCCTGTATGTGTCATATTGTGTCTCTTTAAAGCATAACTTTGAGAAAATTCTGCTCCACAAACAACACACTTATAAGGTTTCTCTCCTGTGTGTGTCCTTTTGTGAAGCTTTAAATGATGAGAAAGACATATCAAACAGATGGGCAGAATACGTAAAAGAATTATTCGAGGACAACAGAGGTAAAAAACCATCACCAGGTTCTAATGAAGGCCTAAACATTCTCAGATCAGAAGTAGAGAATGCCATTCATATGATACAAAAAGGAAAATCAGCAGGCATGGATAACATAAAAATTGAAATGATAGAAGCTCTGGAGAGCTTTGGTATAGATACAATCACAGAAATATGCAACGATGTATACAATACAGGATATATACCACACGACATGAAGACATCAGTTTTTATAACATTGCCCAAAAAACCAAATGCAACAGAATGTTCAGACTTCAGAACAATCAGCCTGATGAGTCATGCAATTAAGATACTGCTCAAAATCATACAGGAAAGAATAAAAAGTAAAGTAGACAGCGAAATCCAGGAAGAACAGTTTGGTTTTAGACGGAACAGTGGAACAAGAGAGGCAATATTTTGCCTAAGAATATTAGCAGAAAAATATACAGAGGTCCAAAAAAGCATGTATATGTGCTTCATTGACTATAAGAAGGCTTTTGACAGAGTCCATCATGAGAAAATAATTGAATGCCTCAAAGACATAGGTATTGATGGAAAAGATATAAGAATACTCAGTAACCTTTATTGGGAGCAAACTGCCACAGTAAGATCTGGAAGGAATTATTCACCATACATAGACATAAAAAGAGGTGTCAGACAAGGTTGTGTGCTGTCCCCCTGCCTATTTAATTTATACACCGAAAAAATTTTCAAACAGATACAGGAAATACCAGGACTGAACATCAGTGGAAGGTCAATAAACAACCTTAGATATGCAGATGATACCGTGTTGTTAGCTGAAAGCGAACAGGAGTTACAAGAACTAGTGAAGCAAGTGAACAGTATAAGTCATGAATATGGACTCGACATTAATATTGAGAAAACAAAAACTATGATAATTAGCAAAACAGACGATAAACCCACATTAAAGATAAGCGTAAATGGGGAAATCCTGGAACAAGTCAAGAGCTACGTATATCTCGGTCATATAATAACAGAAGATGGCAGATGTGAAACAGAAATCAAGAAGAGAATAGGAATGGCCAAAGCTACATTCAACAACATGAAACATATACTGACATCCAAACAGTTATCTCACAAATTAAAACTGAGAATCATAAAGTGTTATATATATTCTGCATTTCTGTATGGTGCAGAAACATGGACGATGAATAAGCAGTTGGAAGAAAGAATTGAGGCTCTTGAAATGTGGATATATAGAAGAATGGGGCGTATCTCATGGAAAGAGATGAAAACAAATAAGGAGGTCCTAGAAAATCTAGGGATGAAAAGAGAACTAATGAGGGAGGTCAAAGTTCGACAGCTAAAATACTTTGGCCACATAAAAAGGCATAACACCTTGCAGAAGACCATAACAGAAGGGAGAGTTGAAGGCAAACGTGCAAGGGGAAGACAGCGCTATAAGTGGGAAGACAACATCAAGAGATGGACAGGAAAGAGTCTATCAGAGTGCACCATCAAGACAAGAGACAGAAGACGTTGGAGATCCATTACAGCCAACCTTCGTTGTGGAGATGGCAACTGATGATGATGATGATGAAATGAATATTTCGAGAAAATTCTGCTTCACAAACATCACACTTAAAAGGTTTATCTCCTGTGTGTGTCCTTTTGTGACTCTTTAAATAACCAATACTGGAAAATTCTGCTCCACAAACATCACATTTATAAGGTTTCTCTGCTGAGTGTGTCGTTTTGTGTCTCTTTAATTGATTATTTTGAGAAAATGCTGCTCCACAAAGATCACACATATAAGGTTTCTCTCCTGTGTGTGTCCTTTTGTGATTCTTTAAATGAATATTTTGAGAAAATTCTGCTCCACAAACATCACACTTATAATGTTTCTCTCCTGTGTGTGTCCTTTTGTGACTCTTTAAATAACCACTACTAGAAAATTCTGCTCCACAAACATCACACTTATAAGGTTTCTCTCCTGTGTGTGTCGTTTTGTGACTCTTTAAATATTTGTTTTGAGAAAACACTGCTCCACAAACATCACACTTATAAGGTTTCTCTCCTGTGTGTGTCATATTGTGTCTCTTTAAAGCACAATTTTGAGAAAAATCTGCTCCACAAACATCACACTTATAAGGTTTCTCTCCTGTATGTGTCCATAGGTGACTCTTTAAGAAACCACTCTGAGGAAATCCTGCTCCACAAACATCACACTTATAAGGTTTCTCTCCTGTGTGTGTCATTTTGTGACTCTTTAAAGCATTACTATGAGAAAATTCTGCAACACAAACATCACACTTAAAAGGTTTCTCTCCTGTGTGTGTCCTTTTGTGACTCTTTAAAGAACCATTACAAGAAAATTCTGCTCCACAAACATCACACTTATAAGGTTTCTCTCCTGTGTGTGTCCTTTTGTGACACTTTAAACTATTATTTCGAGAAAATTCTGCTCCACAAACATCACATTTATAAGGTTTCTCTCCTGTGTGTGTCCTTTTGTGACTCTTTAAATGATTATTTTGAGAAAATCTTGCTCCAACAACATCACACTTATAAGGTTTCTCTCCTGTGTGTGTCCTTTTGTGACGCTTCAAACTATTATTTCGAGAAAATTCAGCTCCACAAACACCACACTTAAAAGGTTTCTCTCCTGTGTGTGTTCTTATGTGCCTCTTTAAAGTACCACTACGAGAAAATGCTGCTCCACAAACATCACATATATAAGGTTTCTCTCCTGTGTGTGTCATTTTGTGACTCTTTAAATGATTATTTTGAGAAAATTCTGCTCTACAAACATCACATTTATAAGGTTTCTCTCCTGCGTGTGTCCTTTTGTGACTCTTTAAATGATTATTTTGAGAAAATTTTGCTCCAACAACATCACACTTATAAGGTTTCTCTCCAGTGTGTGTCCTTTTGTGACGCTTCAAACCATTATTTCGAGAAAATTCTGCTCCACAAACACCACACTTAAAAGGTTTCTCTCCTGTGTGTGTTCTTTTGTGCCTCTTTAAAGTATCACTATGAGAAAATGCTGCTCCACAAACATCACACATATAAGGTTTCTCTCCTGTGTGTGTCATTTTGTGACTCTTCAAATTTTCATTTTGAGAAAATGCTGCTCCACAAACATCACACTTATAACGTTTCTCTCCTGTGTGTGTCCTTTGGTGTCTCTTAGGCAGTTCTTTTTTATGCTGCATTACATGTGGCTTTAGATAACCGAAATGAGCAGCCTCATTACCAATAAGATCATATTTAGAATGCTTCTGGGCTTTTTTTATTCTTTCTTGTGGACATAGACTGGATTTTGTAGCTAATTCTATATTACCAACATTACTTATATAACACTTTTCTCTCGTATGTTCATTATGGTCACCTTTCTTGCTAACCTGTACTCCACAAACACAACAGCTGAAAAGTTTCTCTTTTGTACTTATTATTATTTCATCTGATCGTACACTGCCACACAATTTAAAACCTTCTCTACTTCCACTGTTTAGAGCACAATCATCATAGACTATTGTTGATTTCCTGCTGCAGTTTTCATTTTGTAAGTCTGCAGTGTCAATCTCAAGAGTCAGATTCATGTCTACAGTCATTATCTCAGAGTCTGTGACATTCAGTGATTGTACCTCTTTTAATCTTGATTCAATGTTATTGTCTGTATTTAGTGTTGCAGCTGCCATACTTACATCAGCTTTCATTTCACTCACAATGTTTTCTGTGAATTCTGGCAACACTTGATTGAATGCAGCATTTTGCATTGGTTCACTCTTTATGAAACTGTTCATAATTTTCACATCTGGAATGTCAACACTAGAGTATAGGTGGGGTTGCTGGTTACAGGAATGGTCACCTGTAATTCATTGTATAAAAAATAATAATACAAACTTCAGATAATTATGGCATTCACAAACAATTTTAATTCTGTATGTTTTGTGGTATCATATTAAGTATGGTAGTGATTTTGAAGTAGAAGAGCACCAAATGCATAAGCAAGTGCGCTTTGATGAGTCTCAAAAGGAAGATAGGCAATCTAAAGAGATACCGGTCAAGCAGAGGAGTGGATCCTCAGAGAGTCAATATTCTGACTCCGAGGTGTGATCATCACCGGTTAACAGTCCTATTAGGAGTCCACATGGCGAATCAAAAAGGGAACACCAATGTTCCATGTGCAATGGCAGGGGACCATAATGCTGACATGTGTGCTACCCCCGATCAAACACGCAAATTCCACGTATGTGTTGGACACAGTCAATAGCGAGGATTGTGTGGGTTGCCGACCTCTGTTTCATTCAGATGAGAGGGTAGTGTTATGGTCGGCTCCCACTACCGTGACTGTCTGTGGTCCATGAGACTGGGAATTTAGTGTGGTGGAGAAGAAACCAGTCTCAGTGATGACAGACACAGGATGATAGTTATATAGTTATATGTTTACAAAATGGCCACTTCTATAGCAATAATCTGAAACAATCGCAATCAGTTCTGATGAAATGCAACTTTCCTATTTTTTTGGTTAATAAGAGTGTTGGAGTCAGTTATATTATAATGCATTAAAAAAAATAACGGAGGCATCCAATGCTCATGGGTAACAGTGACTGTCCTTAATTTTATTGTGTTTCCATAAGTTCTGTTACAATTAGAACCTGTATTTTAAAATTAATTGCATCGCAATTTTGCAATATTAATATTAATGCTGAAAAAAACTTTTTTTTTTCTTTTAGATTTTCATTTACACTAAAAGTGTACAGTTGGTACTTTTAATTGTGTTGTAAAATAAAGAAAAGTGATGTTGATAATCACAAATATTAAATAATCTGTTATCACTCAGAATATTTCCTTTGAATCTGATAACCTCACTAAGTTAGATTATTTCTCCTGCCAGAACAAATTAAGTCCCATACTAGGTAACATGAATATAAGAGAAATATTTTTAGTAATCTTGTCTGTCACAACTAAAACTCTTTGCTACAAAATAACATATTAGCATTACTTGTAAGACATAATCAGTGACTGCCACCCACCAAAGAAGCATTTTATACTAGACTACAGACAGTTATGGAAAAAGTAAAAAGAAGAGACATCACAATTTTGATTGGTGACATGAATGCAAAGATAGGTACAGTAAACACCGGCTTAAAAGAAGTCATGGGAAAACATGGGCTAGGTATAATGAATGAAAATAGGGAACTATTCTCAAACTTCTGTGTTTCAAATCAACTGGCTATAGGAGGAAGCATGTTTCCACATAAGAGATTACACAAGGCAACATGGATATCACCAGACCATAGAACAGAAAATCAGATTGATCATATATGCATAAACAAGAAGTTTAGATCATCATTGCAGGATGTAAAGGTATATAGAGGAGCAGATGTGGCATCAGATCACCATCTTCTGATAGCCAAAGTAAAAATGAAACTCAAGAGATATGCAACAATGCAAAATTATAGACACCAGTTTAATGTAGGACAGCTAAGAAATCAAGAAACAAGAGACAAATTTGCGGTCACAGTATCCAACAAACTCCAACAGCTGGAAAATGTAGAAAATACAGAAGACTATTGGCAGCAATTCAAAACGGTATGGAATGAGACATGTGAAGAAATACTGGGGAAAAAGAAATGACAACAAAAAGCATGGATAACAACAGAAACCATCAATAAGATAAAAGACAGAAAAAACAAGAAAGCAGATTTAAACACAAGCAAAACCAGAAGTTCCAAAGCCAAGGCTCAAGAAGCGTACACAGAAGCAAACAAAGAAGTATCAAAAGAGAGAAGAGGAAGTATATTGAGGAGTTGGCAAGAGAGGCAGAAAATGCTGCAGCCAAAGGAAATATGAGAGAACTGTATAACAGCACAAAGAAGCTAATAGTGAAATACAAGTAAACAAGTTGCCTCATATAAGACAAGAATGGAAAACTGCTCAGCAATATAAAGGAGCAAATGAAGAGGTGGACAGAATATTTTGAGGACCTTCTCAATAGACCAGCTCCACAAACCCCCCCCCCCCCCCCTCCCCCGGATATCCAGCCAGCAGAAGAAGAGCTACAAATTAATGGTGAAAGACCATTGAAGGAAGAAATAAAGAAAGGCATAAAGCTTCTAAGAGATGGAAAAGTGCCTGGACCTGATTGCATTCCAGCAGAGGCCATCAAAGCAGATATCAACATGGCTACAGAGATGTTATATAAATTACTTGGTAAAGTCTGGGATAAGGAAGAGATGCCAGCAGAATGGAAGGAAGGATATCTGGTTAAGTTGCCTAAGAAAAGAAATTTACAAGAGTGTACAAATTATAGAGGAATAATGTTATTATCAGTGCCAAGAAAAGTATTAAACGGGATTATCCTTGACAGATTAAAAGAGTCCACAGACAAGAAACTGAGAGTAAGCAGGTTTTTGACAAAACAGATCCTGCACAGACCGGAAAACCACTTTGAGAATAATAGAACAAATTCTGGAATGGAATTCACCACTATACATCGGATTTGTGGACTACGAAAAGGCATTTGACAGTGTAGACAGAGAATCACTTTGGAAATTGATGAGGCATTATGGAGTTCCCCTGAAGATCATTAATTTAATAAAGAAAACATATGAAGACATGACATGCTGAGTTCTTCATGAAGGACAGCTTACAGAACCATTTGGGATAAGAACAGGAGTGCGACATTTCTTTTCTAACTAGCAACAGACTGGGTTATGAGAACATCGTCAACACACAACAGAAATGGAATCCAGTGGACTCTGACTAAGCAGTTGGATGATCTAAATTTTGCTGACGACTTGGCTCTTCTGTCCCATAACCGTAATCAGATGCAGGATGAATTGAAAACACTCGATAAGAGGTCACAGCAATTGGGTCTAAAATGCACAAGGAAAAGATAAAAATAATGAGCATAAAAGCAGGTAATGATTACAGGGTTGAACTTGAAGAAACTTACTTACTTAGTCATTCCCCTTCTACCATGAGGTGTAGAGATTTGGGAGAGAGAGTGCCAGACTATCCTATCGGCTTTCTTCCTCCTGGTCTGGTTCCATTCTAATCCTCGGTCCTTCAAAGAACAAGAAGAAACACCAATGCAAAATGTACAATCAAACACATATCTTGGCAGCAATATAGACAAAGTTGGAGGGACAGTGTTTACTAGAGTATGTGAATAGTGTCTGTGATTTTTATATACTGGATGTGATGTGATGATGTTCCGCGTAATGTGCATCTTCAAGGCCTTCATATATCGTTATTTATCAGCATGTTGTGTCTTCTCGTCTTTTCCAGCGCTTGGAAGTGGATGAATTAAAAGGCACGCCATTGTCCCGTGCCAGAAGGAGGTTTATGGTAAGACCATTTTGCATTATTGTTTATAAGCGTGATGTGGTTTTCCCACACTGTGAAGTTCTGGAGGAACTTGGATGCCTGGTGATTAGACCAGAGAGAGATATATGTGCGAGGAGTGAATGCTGCACTTATATTGGATGCACACCATGGAGATATATGTGCGAGGAGTGAATGCTGCACTTACATTGAATGCAGTTTTTGACAGTATGGTAGAATGACTGTACCACATATTCTAACGATGTAAGTATTTTGTACTATTGTTACTGATGTCCAGGACTATGCTGTTTAGATTATATGTATGGAACTGTGACCCAAACTTCTGTCAAGTTATTCTTTTGTGTATGTACTGTCTGGAGTGAGACTGTTCTTTCAAGTTATAATCCAAATATTAGACAGTAAGATGCTTCGCAAAACTAGCTCATTATACTGGGGAACATGTTCCGTAACAATATATAACTGCAACCATTTCTAAAGCTTTTAAGATTTCCACTAATTCTGCTGTAAAGATGGACGTATTACCTGTTACTTTATATCTTTTGTAAATTTTAAACTTTTGCATTGCTATTACTGCTCCAAATTGTTCATCTTAATAGTATGCAATGCTGGGCTCTCAACAAGTTTCATCAAAAGGGGAATCCCAGAAAATGTGTGGATGATATATAGAGTCAATGAGGATGTAATTAGCCTCAAAGACAGAGGTTTACTTCCACATTTGTACGTTTATTATAGTATTGTGCATAACTGGTGGTCATATAGGAATGACTCCAAATAGGCCTTCATGCAGGTGGGTATTCAAATAAAAAGGTATGGACCTGTACTTTCACTATATAGCATGCATGGTCATAAATTACTACTGAAAAATTTTCAAGGAACATTGTGTTCAAATGTACATGTACATAAAGTATGAATTATAGAAAGATAAACTGGCAAGCTATTATCAGGGTTCATAGCAAATTTCTTCAAGCATTTCCCAGGCTTTTTAGAGGTCCAGCACGTGATTTTCAAGGGTGGGAAACTCTAATATTTTCCTCATCTAATTTTCTCAGATATAATTATCACTTTGCTGACCAGCAATCCGGAGCATTACCGTCTCCCATTACCAAGGGTGTTTGCATATTTCTTTCAAAAGAACTTTTTTTTTTTTAATTCATAAAAAAACAGACATCTTTTAGTGAATTTGTTCAACGTCAGCACAATAAAATGTTAGTGACATGGATGGCAATGAATAAAATAAGCTTGATTGACATATTGATTTAACGATTAACCACATATATCAACATAACAGGCAAATAAAATTGTGAATAAAATGCAAAAAACAAAACTGTATTTTTCGTGTTTGTCTTTTTTGAATGTATTCTGCATCTGTGGCATCTGACAATGAGCATTTGTAAATGTTTGAGTAGTTAAGTACCTCTAGTTGGAGTCTGAGCTGCTTTTTTTATTAACTGGGTTTGAAGTTGTAGCTGTAGGCCTCTGCAAGAGTCTTTGTCTGGATTGTTGATAATCCTTGACTGTGTGGTATAACTTGAAGCAGGGTATCAGGCATAGAGGTACACTGCAATCTGGGCAGTACATGCAAGTCTGGCTTCTGTTCCTTGCAGCCTTACACACTTTACAGTCTGGTTTGTACCTTGCCCTTTCATATTTATCAATGAAGTGGTGCTCAGTAAGTCGTGTTGTTGTGACCTGTGGTTTTGAAGGTGTCACATTGCGTCGAAGAATAGCAGGTTCAATAAGAGTCATACTGACATCCTCATCTTTGCTTTGATCTTTTTTTGTAGAGTTGGCAGTGTTGTAGGTTATGTGCCCATTGACCAGGGCAGTTTCAACTAAGAAATGATATAAAAATAGGATCTGTGTGGGTAGAGGTAGCTTGCACCTAGTTGGCTGAAGTGGTCGACACCTCCCATACTTTTGCTGTATTTTTCTGCAAGCACTGGCTTCTGAATTGTTCTGCCCTAAAGAATTTTTCTTTCTGTCTTTTTTATATTATCATTGGAGTGAACAGTAGATATAAGGTTAAATCTTTTCGTATCATGCCAGGTGACTGTCGGCATGCCTTATCTTCTGTCGCACAAAACACAGGATGATTTGTCTTTTTCAATTTGAGTTGTTTTTTCTTCAGTGCTACAGGAAAATGCTTCCTATTTTCAGCTACTGTTCCAAATGCACCAATCTGAATTTCAGGTCTTGAAAAATAAGGCTGAATAAAAACTACCACAGAAGAGAATATGTGTCCGAGGGAGTAGTGCTAGATGGCTATGATGTTTCTGAGGGTAAAACTGCTACTTGGGGATGTGTTCTTTTCTGTAACAAAAAAAAAATGGAACACAAATAACTTATGAATAGCCCTAAGCTATGTATATTTACCAAGTCAAAGTTCTAAAAGCATACATAATATTGTCAAACAATATTTAACTAGAACAAAAGCTAATATATAGTAATTGGGAGGGTGAAGGTATGATAACACTGACAAACAACATTTTTCTTTCCTATATAAGAATAAGTGTTCTTAGGTCAGTTTCTTGCGCTGATTTCAAATCTGAAGTCCGTTTATCTCTATCACATCGGGTTCTTAAGATATTTGTGAATAAATATATTTTTGGGAAACCGTTATTTACTTCGTTTCATTTTTACTATATAACTTATTAAAAATTAATAAAATGCAAAATAATTCTACTTTTTATACTGCTAAAAGATGCATGACATATGGTACGCTATTTTTCAAATAGTTACTGTATTTTGAAATAATTCTGAGCAAAATATGGCTTCTAGAAGTTGTAGAAATTCGGCTGATCTGTTCTGTTACGTGTGCGGATATTTTACTGATCATGTTCACCAGAAAAACTTTACACCATTACTAAAGAAAGCATATGAACTTTATTTCGATTCGAAAGTTGATGATGCAAATAAATCTTGGAAGCCGAATGCAGTTTGTTCGACTTGTGCAAATACATTGGCAGGTTGGTTACGAAAATCGCCGAAGCATAAGTCGATGCCTTTTGGAGTGCCAGTAATATGGTGTTAACCGACAAATCACGCTACTGATTGTTACTTCTGCTTGACAAATATCCATGGTTTCACTTTTAAAACTAGAAAGTCTGTGCTTTATCCAAATATTGAATCTGTTTTGAAACCAGTGCCTGATGATCCAATCACGTGTCCGACCCCAGTTCCACCAGAACAATATCCGTTGGACATGAATGAACCATCAGAAATTGATAGTTTACCTGCTTTAGAAACTAATTCTGACTCGGATTATATACCGGTGAATGATGGTGTTCACTTAATTGACCATTCAGAACTTTCAGATCTAATACGTGATCTCGCTCTTACCAAAGGACAAGTGGAATTACTCGGATCGCGACTCAAAGAATGGAATCTTTTAGCGCCCAATACTCCGATATCTAAATTTCGTCATAGACACAGAGAACTTGTTCAATACTTTGAGATGGATGATGACATTTGCTATTGCAAAGATGTAAACGGTCTAATGGTGCACCTCGGTCATGAGCACATAGCCAACGAATGGCGACTTTTCATCGACTCTTCCAAGACTAGTCTAAAAGCCGTGTTATTGCATAACGGACATTTATTTTCATCAATTCCAGTCGCCTAATCTGTTCATATGAAAGAAACTTATGACAACATGGCTATTTGGCAAAAATAAAGTACAATGACTACCAATGGCGGATTTGTGGAGACCTAAAGGTCATTGTTATTCTCACGGGCATGCAGACTGGGTATACTAAATTTTGTTGCTTCCTATGTGAATGGGACAGCAGCAACAGACAGGAACATTATGCAAGAAAGGTGTGGCCTATCAGGGATCGAATGCAGCTCGGGCATAAAAATGTAATACACGAGCCATTAGTTAACAAAGACAGCATCATTTCACCACCGTTACATATAAAGTTGGGGCTCATAAAGAATTTCGTAAAAGCGTTAGATAAAACGAGCAAAGCTTTCACTTATCTTCGAGAAAAGTTTCCACAAGTTAGCGATGCAAAGATAAAGGAAGGTATCTTTGTAGGACCTCAGATTAGGAAAGTTATTGCAGACAAACAATTCGAGAACTTGTTACATGGTAGTGAACTTCGCGCATGGATGGCATTCAAATCGATCGTCGATAACTTTCTGGGAAATCACAAATCTGTCGACTATGTGCATATTGTTAAGTAATGCATAGATGCATACAGAATTATGGGCTGTAACATAACAAAATCCATTTGCTCGATTCGCATCATGACTTTTTCCCTGACAACCTTGGCGAAGTCAGCGATGAACATGGAGAATGATTCCATCAAGATATCACCATAATGGAGTCACGTTATCAAGGACGGTGGAGTGTGACCATGCTTGCCAATTATTGTTGGATGCTTCATCGCGATGTACCACATGCCATTTACTGACGAAAGTCGACTGCAAAGAAATTCAAGCCTACATAACTGTTATACTTCTTGTACGAATGATGTTGTAATACTGTATGCGTTGTTAAAAAACTTCAATTGCGTATTTCTAGAGATCCCGACCTGATAGAGAAAAACGGTTTGCAGATTTAAAAACAGCGCATTAAAATTGACCAGAAAAACATAGAAATGTTAGAGAAAGAAAAAAAAAATTTTTTTTTGTTAGCCAGTGTAATATTCTTATAATACTTATGATAAGTGAAAATATATTAAATATCTAACTGGAAACAGCAGGCCGTTACATCTCTCCCCCCCCCCCCCCTACTATTTTTGTTAGTTTTTTTTAAAAATCTCGTATCTGTTTGTTTCGATTTAAAAAATTTTTTTATTTAATTATTAACATAGGCCTATGCACAAAATTGGTAATTTTCATTTATCCTAATTACAGTGATTTGACAGATGTGATGCCACTTTCATGTATTGGCTGGTTATTTATGTTATCTGGAATTGAAAACATGTAGCCTAGGCCTATCCTAACCCTGCAGACGTAGAACGTGATATGTCTCTTCATCATAAATATAATAAAAAAGCATTCAAAATATATTTATTTCCAAAAAAATGTGGTGAAATGAACATTAGGACAAGGTCTGATAACAGGGTCGGCTATAGGATATGGAATCGCCATCAATTTCTATTCCTGACCATCTTAAACTGTGTCAAACATATTCCCTTAAGCAGTTGTAAACCAAGAAATTTCATTGAAACACTGTAATTTTGGCCATGGTTAAAAATAAAACTGTAAAAAGGCCTACATTGTAAATTACAGATGCAAGAACAGTAGGTCTATCTATAAACTGCACTTATTTAAACATGTTTTATAAATGAGATACATGAATTTATTACTTACCTCAGTTGAAATGATGTTTTTTCCCAGTAGCATTCGAGTATCAACAGACGCGAGCGCGAAAAATAAATCAGCGCGTTCACATTAACGCAAAGCGCCGAAAACGCAAACTCCCGAAAATGTCTGGAATTGGATTTAGTGCACAAAGGGAAGTAAAAATTCTGCGATAACTGAAGTTTAACAAAAAATACCATCAATAACCGAAAAATTGACAACTTTTCATTTGTAATTTTTTTCCAGGTCCGATGCAGGAAATTCAAGGCTTTTAGTCATTTTTCCAGGCTTTTCAAGGCCTGGAATTTTTTTTTCTCCATTTTCCAGGTTTTTCAAGGTCGCTACGAACCCTTTATTATGCTTATATTTCTATTTGTTTTTGTACAGAACAAGAAAGTATTCAGTGGGGTACTGGAAGATGAGACAGGTCTATATTTTGGAGCTAGCATTTGTTGATGATGTTGCCCTGATTGCTAAATCATAGGCACATCTCCAATCCTGCAAGTCTGGAAGGAAGAGTTGGAGAAGAGAGGGATGGTCATAAGCAGCTCTAAAACAAAATCCATGGTGATATCACGAGAAGAAAGAAGACATCAGATTAAGCTACGAGAACAGGTCCTGGAGCAGGTCGACCACTTTAAATACCTCTGAGCTATTATAGACCAAAAGGGAGGCATCAAAGAAGAGTTGGCCACTCGAAAAGCAGCAGCTGGGAGACTTTTTTTTGTTAGCCAGTGTAATTAGTTTTCATGCTCTTAACCCATGGTAAAGAAAATGTATATCCCTGAGTCTCTTTGAAGGGAAGAGTGTTCAGGATTTCATTAATTTAAGATGAGAAATTGTTTATGAAAGATGGTATGTGGTCCCATATATCTGTCAGCTGAAAATGAGATTTTTGTATTTAACCCTAGAACTCACTAGGCCCAGACACTGCAATAGAAAAATGTTGGTCACGAGAGAACCCATTTCATAGAGCCAGCAGCAGTAGATGTAAAGGCTTACCTTTGCCAAAATCTTGTTTTTTAGAAACAAAGTACAACCCAGTGGTTTTTTAGGATAGTCTACACGAAGAGCTTCCATTTTCATCAATGACAAGAAGCTTGGATCAGGAAAAGAAAGCTTTGGAACCCTGAGATAGTTCTACTCACACCACACAACCTTCCCCCACATCTGGATAAATCAGGAGTGACTGTGATTGCAGGAGGATGTTAACATGCCTGGATGAACTAGTCAGCTGGTGCAGAATGAGCTTCAAACCCAAGAAGTCGAGAAGCCTATCAGTCAGGAAAGGGAAGATAGCAGAGGTCATCTTCATGGTTCCCAACCAGAGAATCCCTACTGTCATTGAGGAACCTGTTAAAAGTCTTGGCAGGGTGTACGATGCCTCATTAAAAGACTCAAAGGCAGTGCAACAGACAATAGATATGGCAGGCAGAGGGCTACAGATCATAGACGAAAGCAGAGTCCTGGGAAAATTCAAACTGTGGTGCCTCCAGTTCATGTTGACACCTAAGTTGCTGTTGCCACTGTTTATATATGAAATAAGCACAAGTACAGTGGAAGCTATAGAGCAGAAGGTTAACAAGTTCATGAGGAAATGGCTAGGGGTACCACCAGCTCTGTCAGATAAAAAGTCAAAAATTCTGCTTCCCTTCAAGTCAGTTGTTGAAGAGTACAAAGTTGGAAAGGTTTGCAGTGATGCTATGCGAGTCAGCAGATGACATGGTTAAGTCCATTCAGCCTACACTGAAAACAGGAAGGAAGTGGAGAGTGGAAGAAGCTGTTGATGCTGCCCAAGAGTCGTTCAAACTGAGGGAGGTAATTGGATACACACAAACGAATAGACAGGGATTTGGTCGTGGAGACATCTGCTGGTGGTCCAAGGCTTCAAGCAGGGAGCGCAGAGACATGGTAGTTCAGGAGATATGAGGAGCTGAGAATGATAAGAGGTTGCAAAAAGCAGTGCAGCAGGCTCAACAATGCCAATGGACTACATGGGAAGGAGCCCTGCAGAGGTCCTTGACATGGAATAATATATGGCATATGGCACCTCTTAGGCTCAGCTTTGTTGTTAGATCAATGTATGACCTGCTGCCGTCGGCTACAAACCTTGTGAGATGGGGAAAGTTGGATGATGAGCAGTGCCTCCTGTGCCAGGGGAGGCAGACACTTGAACAAATACTCTCAGCGTGTAAGGTGTCACTAAGACAAGGGCGATACACTTGGCGCCACAACAAAGTGCTAAATGAGCTTGCTGCGACAATAGACCTGGCAAGGATGAAGGCTAATAGCAAAGCCAGAATAAGCACCACAAATACGAAGGGCGTTCAGAAAGTAATGCACCACGTCATTTTTCTCTGCTAATAATAAAGACAGAAGCATGAAATTTTGCACACTTTAAATATGGCATGTGCCAATTGTGTGCACCAAATTGCACCACAACCGGCCAAATAATACGGCTGGCCTAAACCATTGAAATGGAGCGTGTTAGCAACTTGCGTTATAAGCAGCGAATTGTGATAGAATTTCTTGTTACAGAGAAGGAAACTGTTGTAAACATTCACAAGCGTCTATGTGATGTGTAAGGAAGTTTTGCAGTCGACAGGAGTACAGTCAGTTGCTGGGTTCAGAGAATTAAAGAATAAGGAAGTGGAGATATGGAGCTGCTTGATCAGCCGCGCTGTGGACATCCTGCCACAGCCACCAACGCAGAAATGTTGAAATGCGCTGAGGGCATTATTCTTACTGATAGGTGAATCAATACTCAACAATTGGTCTTACAGCTGTCAGTCAGCATTGGTAGTGCAAATGCAGTTATAAAAACTCTAGGATTTTCTAAGGTTTGCACAAGATGGGTTCCTCGAAGTCTCACAAATGACCACCGATTGCAAAGGAAAGCAATTTCTTCTGAATTGTTGGAGCATTTCAATGCTGATGGAGATAACTTTTTGGCTAAGATCGTTACAGGTGACGAAACCTGAGCACATCATTTTGAACCTGAGACAAAAAGACAGTCAATGGAGTGGCATCATCCGCAATCACCACGAAGAAAGAAATTCAAGACAATTCCTTCAGCTGGAAAGATCATGATCTCTGTCTTTTGAGACATTGAAGGTGTGATTCTTGTGGACATTATGCCAAGAGGAGAGACAATCAATTCGCAAGCTTACATTAAGACATTGAAAAAACTCAATCAACATATTCGCAGAGTTCGGCCGCACAAGAATCCAGCAGACTTGCTTCTCCTTCACGACAATGTGCGACCTCACACAAGTCTGGCAACACGGGAAGTAATCACCAAATTGGGTTGGACTGTACTACCCCATCCACCATATAGTCCTGATTCGGCACCCTCTGATTTTCATCTATTTGGTCCACTTAAAGATGAACTCCATGTGTCAAGGTTTGAAGATGATGGAGTGATTCATGCAGCAAAAAAATGGCTACATGATCAAGACAAAATCTGGTACAGGCTAGGAATACATGCACTTGTTTCATGCTGGCATAAAGCCGTACAAGTTGATGGGGATTATGTTGAATAATACCGATGTTTACATGACATATCCATGTATATTGTGTATAAATTTCATGCTTTTTGATTAAACAGCTCCTGAGAAAAACGATGTGGTGCATTACTTTCTGAACGCCCCTTGTACATACTTTCTGAGGGCAGGAAAGTCAACACACCCCAAACCGAGTAAACCAGGTAGCAGTTTACCATCTCTTCTTGACTGTGCAAATGACTGGGAGATGGCGGTAGACCTACCTGGATGAAGGGCATATCCAGAGAGTATCAGAAAATTGCGGAGACAGCCGGATATAGTGCTTCATTCTTCAGCATCGCTTCAGGTTAAACTGATTGAACTAACCGTGCCATTTGAATCCAGATTGGACGAGCAACATTCGTTCAAAACGGCCAAGTATAATGATCTGGCCATGGATCTGAGACATGATGGGTTCACTGCAAGGGTCATGGCTGTTGAGGTGGGCACAAGAGGGCTCGTGGCTGCATCAGTGTATGATTTATTGAAACTGTTGGGGCTGAGGGGACAGTGGAGAACAAGGGCACTGAAGAGGCTTAGTGAAACTGCCAATAAGGCATCATGCTGGCTGTGGAACAACTGCAATGGGCTATGAAAAGCGTGACAGTAAACTCTGCGGTACAGAAAACACCAGGAATTTTTTTAAGTCCACTGTACGTTGAGTTTTTTCATTGTACTGATGAAAGGGTTGTGACCGATGAGCAACAGGCGGTGTATATTATAAGAGGTGTTAGGCACAGAATTTCAGTTGCTAGCGCGCAGTGGCTAGCCTCATCGGCTTCGCACAGGAGTGTCTGTGTCTGTCCCTAATTGTGTGTGACAGAACGAACAGAATAATTTGTCTTCTCTTTGTTACTTTCACAATTGCCTCCATGGCTGGCGGAGTTGTGGATTTTAGTTGCTTCCAAAGTGAAATGGGTTCATTTTCGATACAAGACAAAAGGAGGCTGAGACACTAGGGTGTCATGACCCAAGTGGGCCCCCTTAGAGTGTAAAGGAGTATACTGAGCGAAAACACTTGTCCGATGGGAGTCTTCTTCTGATGATCAGATTGTTTCCTGTTGTATCGCTCTGTAAAGAGTTTCCTATTATTGCAGTCAAGAATCTAGCTACTGTAGATAAAAACCACCATGAACTAACAACTTCATAAAAGTCTTAACGATCAAAAATCAACAATTTTGTAGAACCACTGAACTTAAATCAATTACTTAAAAATCCTAAGGATGAACTTTCAGTAACTGTGTAGACAAGATTGAACTGTATACATACGATATTTTGTTTTCATCAGTAAAGGTTCATTGTAATTTTTTAATGAAATCAAGATTATTGTTACTGACTTTTCTTTGATGTTAATGTGATGTCTAATACATGTTTGTATTTAATCAACGGGGGTTCTTTCCAATAATTAAGTACCATAAGAAACAGTGGCCTGGATACCTATTAGCTCTTAGACTACTCAGAGGATTCCCAACCTGCTAAGAGACAGTTAATTTCCTGTATCCCTATAAATATGCTAGTGATCCTCACTCTGTTCTTTTCTTCCTGTGAAACGTATATTTAACATTTTCTGCAGTTTTTACTTGAGCCAACCTTCCATGAGATCATCTTGTGCAGTTTTGGTACTTATTCCTATGTTCACTTATTCTATCAGTCCATCTTCCATTGTAACCTGCCCCTATGGGTAAAAATCTATGTAGTTTCAGGGGTTCTATAAAAAGGCAAAAGATGAGGTCAACTGCTGCAAAAATGGCACAGCTTAAGATGTGACTAAGGGCTTGCAATCTCATCAGGTAAAACAGCCCACTTGAGAATTCATCACCACAAATGCTGTGCTAGCCCCATGCTTCTTAAGAAGCAGAGAAGGTACAACCCTTCATTCATGAGGAAATAAATGTATGAAACACTTTAGACAATAGCTAGACTGGTACCATGTGCATACTGTCTTATTGAATGTGCTACTATTTCCACTTTAACTACAGGTCATGCTAGATTACAGACAATTGTGTCAAAGATATCAGTATCAATATTTTGTATGTGGTAGTTTAAGCAGTAAGATCTCTTAATGCTTGATTTCACCATGACTACTTTTAAAATTCTCCTCAAATAAATTAGCTATAGAAGAAAACAGTGTTACAGAATGATCCAGAAGGAGTTAGATCCATGGGGTGGCAATCATCTTGAAGTAACACAATAAAAAAAGCACACAAGCCTACATTATATACACCAGCATTCAGCCTCAACTGAGATGCTTCACAGCTTTAAAAAAAAAAAAAAGCTTGTTAGTTGGTTTTTGTGCGTGATGCAAATGTTGATGTGTAGTTGGCCAGGTATGCGTGTTGATGTCACCTGAACAGTGTACTGGTGCAATGAAGATCTAGGTCACTCACGCTGACAGCATACATGGTCCTTGTACGATGATGATGATGATGTGAGACACGGGTGTGTAGAGCCGCGAATGCGTTTAGGATCATATATGTTAAACAATGCACCCAGTCACACTCGTACGAAAGCCAATGATGATTGCAAATGCTGGTAATAGTTCATACATTTATTCACAGGACTAACAGTAGTATCACACAGGAACAGTCAACGTAAACAGGATCATGTACATCATGTTAACTGAAATCGCTTGGTACATATCAGGCATTCTAAGGCTGGTGAACATTCAAATATGTGGGCATGGTCAATAGTGGTATGTCCTTTAACGTACAGTTCATATGCCGCTTTGGTATCCCTGACTGAACGCGTCAGATACCTTAACACTTTGCTGACCAAATTCGACGATAGGCGAATTTCCGGTTGAAACCCTTGCTGACCAGATTCGACGAAAGTCGAATTAGTAACTCCACCAACGCAACAGACAGCCGTATCGATAGTTTTACGAAACAAGCCTCATCCGGGTATTTTTAACATTCCAAAATGGCTGCGCCCATGAATGATATCGTGAATCGCTGTTTATAATCGGAGTTTTGATTAAAATTTCATTATTTTTAGTACAAGAGCCCATTCTTTGTTTTCATCATGTGTGATGATGAAAACCAGACTTATAACAGAGATGATTCTGACTCTGGCAGCGAATCTGGGGCCGAAAGTGATATCTCATGGCTAAGTAGAGATGTAGGCCTATCACTGAATCGTAACGCAAGTGATAGCGACAACGAATTTGGATTAGATTGTGATGTAAGTACATCTGAAGCAGGAGATGGGCGTGGCACAAGAGACCACAGCAAGACTGCACATCAAAATAATCTGTGGAGATGGAGAAAGCTTGCTCAAAACGAACTTGTTGAGCTTGACATGCTTCCTTCATACGAAGAACAACAAGGTGTCACGGCAGACACAACTGACTTTATGTCAATTGATTTTTTCAAACTTTTTTTCCCCGACACTGCCATAGATCTGATCACTGACGAAGTGAATAGGTACGGAGAAAATCACCTCTCTCAGTACACAGGAAATGCTAAGTACAAGAAACGTACTTGGGATAAAACTGATGCAGTTGAAATTTCTGCATTCATAGGCCTTCAGATTGGTATAGGAATGTGTTTCACACCAGTAGTCTCAGACTGCTGGTGTAAGAATTTTTGGTTGAATGATACACCATATTCGAGGGTCATGAGTCGGAACAGGTACCAACAGCTCCACAGAAATCTCCATTTTAATAATAATGATAACAGAATTGAGAGGGGGCAGCCTGGGTATGACCCCCTCTTCAAGCTCAGACCCTTACTGGATATTATTTTGCCTACATATAAGCAACACTGAGAATAGGAAGCATTTTCCTGAAGCACTGAAGAAAAAGCAACTCAAATTGAAAAAGGCAGATCATCCTGTGTTTTGTGCCACAGAAGATAAAGGCATGTTGGCAGTTACCTGGCATGACACAAAAAGAGTTAACCTTTTATCTACTGTTCACTCCAATGATGTTATGGACAAGACAGTTAGAAAAACGAGGAACACCTGAGGGAAGAACAATTCAGAAGCCAGTGCTAGCAGAAAAACACAACAAACGTATGGGAAGCGTCGACCACTTCGGCCAACTGGGTGCAAGCTACACCTACCCACACAGATCCTATAAATGGTACCTTCCATTATATCATTTCTTAGTTGAAACTGCCCTGGTTAATGGGCACATAACATACAACACTGCCAACTCTACAAAAAAGATCACAGCAAAGAAGTTCAGGCAGGATGTCAGTCTCGCTCTTATTGAACCTGCTATTCTTCGACGCAATGTGACACCTTCAAAACCACAAGTCACAACAACACGACTTACTGAGCGCCACTTCATTGATAAATATGAAAGGGCAAGGTACAAACCAGACTGTAAAGTGTGTAAGGCTGCAGGGAAAAGAAGCCAGACTGTCATGTACTGCCCAGATTGCAATGTACCTCTATGCACGATACCATTTTTCAAGTTGTACCGCACAGTCGAGGATTATCAACGATCCAGACAAAGACTCTTGCAGAGACCTACAGCTACAACTCAACCCCAGTTAATGAAGGAAGCAGCTCAGACTCCAACTAGAGGTAAGTAACCACTCAAAACATTCACAAACACTCATTGTCAGATGCCGCAGACACAGAATACACTCAAAAAAGACAAATACAAAAATTAAATTTTCTTTGCATTTTATTCCTAATTTTTGTTAGCCTTTTATGCTAAAATACATAGTTATCGTTAAATCAGTACATCAATTAAGATTATTTTCTTCATTGCCATCAATGTCCCTAACATTTTATTGCACTGACATCGAACAAATTCACTAAACACTGGAAAAATATCATGGTTTTAAAACATCTCCTGAAATTTCTATAAATAGCCACACAAATTCAAGATGGCCGCCATGATCATGTGACAAATTTGCATAAAATATAATTTTATAGATGTAGCAACCATTCATAATGGCGCTCTGAAAATTTCAAAACCCTATGTCTGTTTTTCAATTTTTTATGAATTTAAAACAAAACCAGTTATTTTTAAAGAAATCGGCAAACAAACTTGGTAATGGGAGACATTAATTGCACTGGATTGCTGGTTAATCGTTAAATCAGTACGTCAATTCAGATTATTTTCTTCATTGCCATCAATGTCCCTAACATTTTATTGCACTGACATCAAACAAATTCACTAAACACTGGAAAAATATCATGGTTTTAAAACATCTCCTGAAATTTCTATAAATAGCCACACAAATTCAAGATGGCCGCCATGATCATGTGACGAATTTGCATAAAATATATTTTTATAGATGTAGCAACCATTCATAATGGCGCTCTGAAAATTTCAAAACCCTATGTCTGTTTTCCAATTTTTTATGAATTTAAAAAAAAAAAACAGTTATTTTTAAAGAAATCTGCAAACACCCTTGGTAATGGGAGACATTAATGCTCCGGATCGCTGGTCAGCAAAGTGTTAATAACTCCGTCATACAAAAGACGAGCTCCTAAATCTTTTCATGCGGTAGAATAGTGGCCATTACACAGAGCCTTGATATGACGTCAGCTGTGTACTCTTCATAAGCAGGTTGCATAAATCCTGCTATAATGTTTGTATAAATATACCGCCAACCAGCGGTTTCCACCATATATGTCTCCGTCACTGGACTTCTGATCAAATGAAGACGAATAGTCTTAAATGGCTACCTTGAGCACAAAATATAGGTTCTGCATATAGGAACTGTGAGCTGTTCTCACAGGCTAGGTAAGCCTTTAACAAGTTCTGCAACCGAATGCATAGTAATGATAAAGTCGGTGTTACCTTGAAACGAATCCTCAGAACACAAGAAACAACACTGTCGTCATTCCTGACGTACAGTAAATCACTCGGGAAAACTGACAACGCAGTCACTTCGAAGATTTTCTTTCCCCAAAATACAACGGACATTCCCGTCCCACAGAAGCCAGTTCGCATCTCTACCTGACGGAAGTCTAAACTTTTGCGCTCAACAACTGCGCATGGCACATAGCCCAGAACTGTTTACCTTTGACCCTATCTGGATAAAGGTCAAACCCAATGAATGAACCAAAAAGGGAGATAACCCCAAATCAACCTGACACAGCAAAGTTAAGACATAGTTACCCAACTTTGACCAGGGTGAAAAACAAACAACCAATAAATCGACGTTTGAAACTCCGTCGTAAATGACCGCAACAGCTTATTTACATGCGTACCTTCATTTCTCCATATATCTGACTGTTTTACTTTATGCTCTCCTAATCTCTTCCTGCTGATGCCTGCAACTGTCTGGGAATTAATGTCTGAATCTTTAGAGAAGCAATTCCAATAACACTCCTGGATGACATGCAAACAAAATCATAGGTTATGTAAAGGGTTTTTACAATCACTACTAATCAATACTGCTATCACAAGGTTATATTTTGAGACTAACAACAAACTGAAGTGTTTGAAGTATGTTTGTATACACAACAAAGACTTCAGTAAAAATCTGGAAATAAATTCTCAGTGTCCACAAAGTTGATGTATAAATGTGCCTGACACTGATGATTCTGAGTCTTGCTACCTGATCTGCATGTGATTTTGCTGTTCAAAATGTGTTTGTTCTTCCATGAGTTTGTTTATTTAAAGCTTCTTTTACATGGTCTAGCATCACTGAGGTTATAATTTTGTTTAGCCATTGCCAAAGTTTGTCTTCACAGCTGATGTAAATAATCACGTTGAATTTCTTAAGTCATTGAAATGTAAAAATCTGGCAAGGAAGAGAAACAAAGAAAAACAACACTGCAAAAATGGTGCTATGTTTAGGACATAAGAGAGGTATAGGAAACAAAAAAATGGAGAAGGGAAATGGCGACAGACATGAAATGGATGTGAAGACAAGGAAAAACAACTGAACAGATGGCATAGGACAGGAAGGCTTGATCTGAATTTTTGAAAGCCTCTCACTCATTTCCTTTTCTAATTCAATTATAGCTAAATTGACATGTTTGACATTTTTGAGGCCCCTTTTAATTTCTTCAGTAGGAATGAAACTTTTTTTCTACTAGCACATGGCCACTACTTCAGTCTGCTCCTGACCCAGTTTCCACAGATAATTACCATTTTAAAAATTCCCTGTATACCAGTATGTAGCTGATTATTTCTTCTTCTTCTTGCGATCACATCTTTGATGTTTACACCATCAGATGAGTTCTTATGATGAATTCAACAGTTGTCTGGACTTCCTCTTTAGCTCTATACAGCTTTCAGTTTAGAGATGAGTCATTGGGCCAGTATATCTTTCTTAACTGGTCATACAGAGGGCAATCCTGTAGAACATGCTCAGCAATTTGTTTGTTTAATCCACATGTACACAGTGGTGAAGCAGACAATCCTAGCTTGTACATGTGTTTATTCAGTTTGTTATGCCCTGTCCTGAGACGAAAAATGGTGATCTATCCCAGCGTGTCAAGAGCATGGTAGTTGTTGTTGGGTTGATTCTGTTCTCTTCTGATAGCCTGGATAGCTCTCTTTTTCTCAAAGTATGTGATTTCATTATCTTCTTGTTCACATTCTGCTCCCTTATTGGCAAATTTATCTGCCTTTTCATTTCAGCATACACCACAATGAGATGGTCTCCACTGAAGTATGGTTCGCTTTCTGGCAGCTATCTTGCTTAGTTCATTTCTCAGATGTGGGATTTTGCCACCCTTGAGAGCTTGCAGTACATACAGTGCATCTGTGAGGATGACTACCTCGTGGCAGTCAGAGTTGGTGTTATAAATCATTTTTGCAGCTTGCTCTAGAATTATAACAAAATTTACCAGTGCGAATATGCCTAATATAATAGTGGTTGTCAGGATAAGAGATAAAGATATCGAGACCTCTATTCTTAACGGCATTTGTTGCTGATCCATCCATGTAGGCATGTACCCATTATTGTTCAGGATAGCTTTCTTGGATCATACTCAATGTAGCAGTTTATTTTTGCATATCATTATACTCATATAAAAAAATGTCGTGCTTAAATTGGATGTGTCAGCCAAAATGCACAAATATCGCAGCTTTGCTGTAAATGGACACAAAGCAACCAGCGTTCTTTTTAGGATGAATGAAGAAGAAGATATCCAGTTGTGAGACCACTGATTGATGAATTAATTTGGAGGGTACTGCTGGCCTGTTCCCATGGTAAAGGTTTTAAGGTAGGCTTCAGTGGTGTTGTCTTCCCGATGCTGTCTTGTTTATCTTTTTCCCTGCTGGACAAAGCTGCTACGTTTTAGACAACCTAATGCCAGATCATCTAGTCTTGCCTTCATTGGGTGCATTGGCATACTGTTGTACTTTCCCATCTGGATCATGCTTTTTGTCTCTTCTATAGGACAATGTCTGTAATTTAGTAGCTTTCTGCTTCTCTGATATCAGCATAGTTTTCATGGCTCAGTAGTTGATTTGATTATAAGTATTGTTTTTTAATGGGTTTTCACTTAACCAAATGTGCCTTGTGTTGTAAGCAGTGCATGATCATTGAAGAAATTGGGTTTCTCTGATAGAGTGTTCCTTCAAATTATTGTTGTGCAGGCTTTATAAAAGAAGTAAAAAGCATTGAGAAGGATGATGTTGGAGCTGGCCAAAGTTGGCCAAGTTGTTAGAAGGACAAGACGTCTATTTTATGCATACTTTATTTATAATGTTCAAGACTGTGAAATCCCAAAGCAGGCTGGCCTCTCATTTATCAATGGGTTAATTAGTCAGATTTCAGGCTGTGACAATGTAACTGCTGTTTATGAAACCAGGCACAATAATGGAAATATGTGCAGTACAAGTGACTAGGGTCATGAAAGAAGATACCGGATATATGATGTCAGAAGTAATGCCTGAAATCTTCTTCTTCTTTGATCCATAACTGCCAACCGTCAAAGCAGTCAGCGGCCATCACGCCTAGTGGCATCTTGTAGGGCAGCAACAAATTGATTCCACTTTGCTCGGCCTGCGGCCATCCTTCGCACAGTGCCCCAACTGTGGTTCATTCTTTGCATCTCAGCTTCCACAGTTCTCCGCCAAGTTGTTTTTGGTCGGCCTCTCTTTCACTTTCCTTCGGGGGTCCATAGCATAGCTGTTTTTGTGATGGTATCAGGGTCCCTTCTGAGGACATGGCCAACCCAACTCCAGCGTCTGCCAGCTATGATGGTGTGCATATCATTCCTGGTTACTCCGAATAAGTAGTTCTTGATTGCTGATGGTGTTTGGCCAGAAGATTCGGAGAATTTTCCTTAGGCATGTTGTGTGAAAAGAGGACAATTTCGACATTTCCTTCTCTGTAACTCTCCAGCTCTCTGCGCCATAGAGAAGCACAGAAAGCACACAGCTCTGATATAATCCTAATTTTGTGCTTGTGCAGTACTGAGAGGACTTCCAGATGTTGTTTGGGCTAAAAAAGGCTGTTCTTGCTTTGTTCATTCTGTTGTTGATGTCTTTGCTTTCTCCACCGTCTGGTGTTACTATGCATCCTAGGTATGTGAAGGCATCTGTCTGTTCCAGTTGTTGATTCCTTACTGATATGGGCTCAGGGTTGCTCACATTGAGCGTCATGACCTCTGTCTTCTTTAGGTTGATATACAAGCCCACCTGCTGGCTATACTTATTAAGTCTATCCGTTTTTTCCTGGATGTGTTGATGTTATCTGCATATTCCAGATCTTCCAATGTAGAAAATGTAGTCCATCTAATTCCTCTTGGACTGCCCTCTGTTGTCTGGCACATCACCCAATCTATGACTGTCAAAAATAATGTTGTTGACAAGGGGCATCCCTGTCGTACTCCTGTTTTCACTTCGAAAGTTACATTACTCAATCCAATACTGCATGTAAAGTTAGAATAGAGGCTTTTTATGATGAAAACAATGCGGCTGGGAATTCCATAAGCCCTCAGAATTTTCCATAGGCTGTCCCTGTGTATGCTGTCGAAAGCCTTTTCAAAATCAACAAAGTTAATGTACAGCTGTCTCTGCCTTTTCAGGGCAGCTCGGCCACCTTTGGTCCAAACCTGGCATTCAGCTCTCACCTGTGGCTCCTCGTAGCTGTCAGCATGCGACAGCGGCCACCCCCCGGGAAACGGCTTTGACAGGCCGGCTAAACTAGGTGAGGGTAGCCGACTGGTTATAAACCTTCGGTGAGTTAGGGTCTGCCTACCCATGCATGCGAAGACTGGATTCGGTAGACTGCGCGGAAGAAACCACCTGTTGGTTCAACGGGCATGACGGCGATTACCAGCAACGCGCTGTGGAGCGTAAGGAGCATGGCGAGGCACGTAGAAAGCCATGGTCATCCACTGCACCTGACTTCATCTCCAGTCGTCTTGACTTGTCTTGCCACTGGATTGAGATGGACCCAGGCGAGAGAGTGAGGTCGACGAATTGCGCAACTCTTCCTCACTTTAAACCAAATCACTGCGCAAGTCACTCTTTCATCCACTCATCCATCCACTCACAACAAGTCCTGTGGCGATGGGCGAGCGGCGAAGCGGCAGGCGTGGGTGCGCTGGCAGTCGTAGTCGCAGACCTACACACAGGCGGCTCAGGCCATATGGTCGTCTTCCACTGATCGGAGCAGCAGTGGGATTCGGCAGCCCCCTGAGTGACTGAGCAGCCCTCTTTAGGAAAGCACTGCTCACCTCCATGGCATGAGGAAGGGGCTAGAAAAGGTGCCCTAAACATTGCCTGCTCCACCATTACCTAACCAGCTTACCGCGGTTGGTGGGTACCCTACTTCAGCGGGCGACACATAAGAAAAAGAAAGGACAGATTTTTCCCCCTCATTCTAGGCGCATGGAATGTGCGCACTCTACTCGACAAAGACTTTAACACAAACAGACCCGAGAGGCGAACTGCCCTGATTGGGAGAGAACTGGCCAGATACAACATTGACATAGCAGCACTGAGTGAAACTCGACTTGCAGGCGAGGGCCAACTTTGCGAAAAGGGTGCAGGTTATACATTCTATTGGAGCGGAAGAGGAACTGAAGAAAGACGAGAAGCAGGGGTTGGATTTGCAATCAAAACAGCAATTATTGGCAAGCTAGCGGAGCCCCCAAAGGGAATAAATGACCGACTCATGACGGTCAAGATCCCGCTGCTTTATGGAAGGAAACATGCCACCATCATTAGCGCGTATGCACCAACTATGACAAACCAGGATGACGTCAAGGATAAGTTTTACGAAGAACTACATGCAGTCATTGCATCAGTTCCCAAAGCAGATAAGCTTATTATTCTTGGTGACTTTAATGCAAGAGTAGGCTCAGATAACATCTCCTGGAATGGCACTATCGGAAAGTACGGCGTGGGTCGCTGTAACAGCAATGGACTTCTTCTCCTCCAGACTTGCGCAGAACATAACCTCCTTGTCACCAACACCATTTTTCGACTTCCTATCCGCAACAGGACCTCCTGGATGCACCCTCGCTCGAAGCATTGGCACCTAATTGACTATGTAATTGTTAGGAAGAAGGACAGGCAAGATGTCCGGGTGACCAAGTCCATGTGTGGTGCCGAATGCTGGACTGATCATCGCCTCATTGTGTCTAAACTTAAAATTCGTATCCAACCTGCCAGGCGCCCTCAGGGAAAGAAAACTCAAAAAAGGCTGGATATTACCAAACTAAAGAAGACAAAAATTAAACAGTCATTCACTGACACCCTAGAAGACCGTCTCAAATCTATCTCGTTAGACGGCCAAAGTGCGGAAACAAATTGGACAGCCCTAAGCGAGCAGATCTACAACACTGCTACAGAGGTCCTGGGTCCCGCCATCAAGAAACAAAATGACTGGTTTGATGAGAACTCAGATGATATAAAGAAGATGTTGGCTGAGAAACACCATCTCCATAAAGCATATTTAAATGATCCAAAATCTACATCCAAGAAAGACGCTTTCAACAACATGCGTAGAATCGTCCAACATAAACTACGCCAGATGCGGGATTCATGGCTGAGTAATAAAGCAGATGAGCTCCAAGGCTTTGCTGACAGCCATGACTTGAAAAATTTTTACCATGCACTCAAAGCGGTCTATGGTCCAACATCATCAGGATCATTTCCCCTCCTTAATGCAGATGGAAAAACACTAATTACAGACAAGGAAAAAATTCTCCAACGCTGGGTCGAACACTTTAATAATATTCTGAACCAGCCATCATCTATTAACGATGAAGCCATCAACCGACTGCCCCAAATTCCTATAAATGAAGCACTAGATGATATACCGACTTTGGAGGAGACTCAAAAAGCGATTCGTCAACTTTCTAGTGGAAAGGCCCCCGGCTCCGATTCAATTCCTGTTGAGGTCTATAAAGATGGCGGTACAGTTCTGATAGAGAAACTTCACATGATCTTCCAGCAAATGTGGCAGAGTGAAACCATCCCACACAATCTCAAAGGATGCGTCAATTATACATCTTTATAAACGTAAAGGTAATCGCCAAGACTGTAACAATCATCGAGGCATCTCACTACTATCAATCGCTGGGAAGATATTTGCCAGAATCCTTCTTAATCGCCTTACGGCTCATCTTGACAAAGGTCTTCTACCTGAAAGTCAGTGTGGATTCCGGAAAGAACGTGGAACCACCGATATGGTGTTCGCTGCAAGACAGCTTCAAGAAAAATGCCAAGAACAGCACTGTGACCTGTACACAGCTTTCATCGACTTGACAAAGGCGTTCGACACGGTCAGTAGAGAGGGTCTATGGAAGATCATGGCAAAATACGGCTGCCCAAAGAAATTTATCTCAATAGTGCAGCAACTGCATGATGGAATGCAGGCTAGAGTTCAGGAAAACGGTGAGCTATCGGAGCCTTTCCCAGTCTCAAATGGAGTTAAACAAGGGTGTGTACTTGCACCGACTCTTTTCAGTATCATGTTTTCTGCTATGCTGACTGATGCTTTCAGAGACGGGGACACAGGAATCGACATCAGATATCGTATTGATGGAAAATTGTTTAACCTTAGGAGGCTTCAAGCAAAAACCAAGGTCAAATCACACACCATCAGGGATCTTCTGTTTGCTGACGATTGTGCCCTCAGTGCTGGCTCAGAGGCTGATCTGCAGCGTAGCGTTGATAGATTCTCCGAAGCCTGCTCCAACTTTGGGCTTACCATCAACACGGCAAAACAGAAATCATGTACCAACCAGCTCCTGGCACAATTTATACTGAGCCAGTCATCAAGGTAAATGGTGAGAAACTGAATGTTGTGAACAGGTTCACATACCTTGGTAGTACACTATCCCAGAACATCGTCATTGATGATGAGGTGAACACCAGGATCTCCAAAGCCAGCAGCACATTTGGCAGACTATACACCAACGTTTGGCATCGAAGTGGCATTAGTCTACAGACAAAGCTGAAGGTATACAGAGCTGCGGTGCTTCCAGTGCTGCTTTATGCATGTGAAACATGGACTGTATACAGGCGCCACGTAAAAAAGCTCAACCACTTCCATACAGTCTGTCTCAGGAAGATAATGAACATCAAATGGCAAGACAAGATCCCGGATACCGCCGTTCTTGACAGAGCTGGTATCCCTAGCATCGATACTATTCTGATGCAGTCACAGATTCGCTGGGCAGGTCATGTAGTCCGCATGCCAGACCATCGACTGCCAAAGATACTCTTTTATGGTGAGATGCAGAAGGGTAGACGCTCCCATGGTGGCCAGAAAAAGCGCTTCAAAGACACGCTTAAGGCTTCATTAAAAACCTTTGACATAAACCCAGACACATGGGAAGCTGCTGCGCAAGACCGAACTGCCTGGCGCACATCTCTTCGTAAAGGTGCAGTGGCATGCGAATCTTCCAGAAGAGCAGCAGCGGAACAGCGGAGACAAGCTAGAAAAGATCGTGAAATAAAACCTTCACATGAAGCAAACATTCCCTGCCCACACTGTCCGAGATCCTTCCAGGCCCGCATCGGGCTCATCAGTCACCTTCGTACTCATAGACTATCCTAACATCCTAATAATTGGATGAACAGAGTGGTCTTCATCACCTGTGATGGACGAACAACAATGTTCCTGAGGGTAAATATATGATCTGCACATCTTCTGTTCTTTCTAAATCCCACTTGTTCGTTCCTCAGTTTGTGGTCTACTGCTTTTGAAATTCTCTGGATGATTATCCTGCTTAGTATTTTGCTGGGAACTGAGAGGAGAGTAATTCCTCTCCAGTTGTTGCAGTCTGCAAGGTCGCCCTTCTTGGGCAATTTGACAATTATTCCTTTACTCCACTCTGTTGGTGTTGTCTCAGTTTCCCAGACTTGTGCAAATAGTGGTTCTAATAGTTCTGCTGCTGGTTCAAGGTCTGTCATGAATAGCTCAGCATTTAGATTGTCGTGACCAGGCGCTTTTCCATTTTTTTAGCCCTTTGATAGCTGTGATGATTTCTTCTTTACGTGGAATGTCTGTATTTACGTCTAAGTCACTTTCAGCCTCAGGAACATTCAGCTGAGTCTCTGGTGGTTCCTTATTCAGTGTTTCTCTGAAGTGCTCTGCCCATCTTGTTTCCTGCCCCTGTGCTGTGGTGATGAGATTTCCTTGCTTGTCTCTTACTAACGTTATGTTGTTTGCACCTCGTTTTCCACTGATAGCTTTAGTTATTTAATAAACTGTGCTTTGTTCATTTCTCAGTGCTGCCTCTTCTGCCTGTCTTGCAAGGTCATCCAGAAATGCTCTTTTGTTAGCACGAGTTTGACGTTTTACTTCCTTGTCCAGCTGACTGTACTGTTCACTATATATTGCTTTTAGCCTTCGAGACTTACCTTCTGCTTTCTTTCTTTTCATTTCCTTTCTCTTCGCTATGGTGTTTAACATTTCTGGTGTTATCCAGTCTTGGCTCTTTCTTTCCTGGAATCCCAAGCATGACTTGATACTTTCTTTGTATATTGTTGAGATGGTGTTGAATTTCTGGTCGACATTTTCGGTCTCTGTTCTTTCCTGGCTTTTGGTAATCTGATATCGTCTCTTTACGTCGACCACCAACGTTTTTCTGGTGAGGGGGTCGGTCCTTAAGTTTCGTGATGTTATATCTTTTCTGTTTGACTGCAACTGGTCCAGCAGCTCTGAGTTTCACCTTCAGTCTTGCTACTACTAGGTGATGATCACTTCCCACATCTGCGCTTCTTCTTACTTTCACGTCTTGTAGTGCATGTCTCCATCTGCCATTGATCATTATGTGATCTATCTGGTTTTTGTCTCGTCCATTTGGTGATTCCCATGTTAACTTGTGCACTTCTTTATGCTGAAAAAGTGTTCCTCCAATGACCAGGTTGTTAATACTGCAGAAGCTTATTAATTTGTCCCCATTTTCATTTACTGTTCCACTACCGCATTTTCCCATTACTCTTTCGTTATAATTATTGTGTGTTCCAACTTTCGCATTTAGGTCTTCTTCTTCTTAGATCCATAACCGACAACCATCAAAGCAGTCAGCAGCCATCACGCCTGGTGGCGTCTTGTAGGGCAGCAACAAATTGATTCCACTTTGCTCAGTCGGCGGCCATCCTTTGTACAGTGCCCCAACTGTGGTTCATTCTTTGCATCTCAGCTTCCACAGTTCTCCGCCAAGTTGTTTTTGGTCGGCCTCTCTTTCGCTTTCCCTCGGGAGTCCATAGCATAGCTGTTCTTGTGATGGTATCAGGGTCCCTTCTGAGGACATGGCCAACCCAACTCCAGCGTCTGCTAGCTATGATGGTGTGCACGTCCTCCAGGTTACTCCAAATAAGTAGTTCTTGGTTGCTGATGGTGTTTGGCCAAAAGATTCGGAGAATTTTCCTCAGGCAGATTGTGTGGAAGGAGGACAGTTTCGACATTTCCTTCTCTGTTACTCTCCAACATTCCGCACCATAGAGAAGCACAGAAAGTACACAGCTCTCATACAGTCTTAATTTGGTGTTTGTGCTGTACTGGGAAGACTTCCAAATGTTGTTGAGAACAGCAAAGGCTGTTCTCGCTTTATTCATTCTGTTGTTAATGTCCTTGCTTGTTCCGCCGTCAGGTGTTACTATGCTTCCTAGGTAAGTAAATGTGTCTGTCTGTTCTAACTTCTGGTTCCTTACTGTTATTGGCTCAGGATTGCCCACATTTAGTGTCATGACCTCTGTCTTCTTCAGATTGATGTTCAGACCTTTCCATTCCTTTCTTCAGGATAATGGCTACACCTTCATTGTGCTGACCATCCTCTCTACCAGAATAAAGTACTGTTTCCCCTGTAGCTGTTTTCACTCTCCCCATCCCTGTCCATCTGCTCTCGCTTATTCCCAGGATATGTAGTTTGTAATTCCTCATCTCTGCTGTGATCTGTCTCAGCTTTCCTGCCTCATTCATAGTTCTGATGTTCCAAAAACCAATTCTGGTTTCGTGTTTTGTGGTCAGGGCATTCCTTTCGGCTTTCACCATTGTCAGTCATTCGAGCCTGAGACTCCGGATATCCGTCCCGCATCAAAGTTTTTCCATTTGTTGCCATTTTCGTAACATGTGCGATTTTTTACATAGACAGGGGTGTCGGCCCTGTGCTAAAACCCCCAACCTGGAGAACCAGGGTACCAGCTTTTGTCTGACCCCTACCCACGCAGACCAGTCCAGCTTGGTTGAACCTACCAGGAGTAAAACACCCACTGACATAGCTCTGGGGATTATCAGGGTACACAAGCTGCCATACCGCTACAAGGTATAGGTACCATTGATGGCAGAATGCCTGAAATGCTCTGAACATATTTTCTGTTGGATTTGTTATGTCAAATTAGGAACCTAAGACACATCAACTGAGGAATGCAGTCAGTGACCCATAGCTAGAATGCCTGCGTCAGGGTCAGCAAACCAGAACTAACCAAGACCCTACTCCACCTCCAAGTGGTGGTCCTGGAATCAGGCTGCATCACTGCAGTCTGGCTGAGTAAAATGGGATCAAAGAGGGAAGGCTAACCTGGTCCCAAAAAATGTTGTGCTGAAGTCGGATGTTTCGGAAGAAAAGCACAAAATATCACAGCTTCGCTGTAAATGGACACAATGCGCCCAACATCCTTTTCAGGATGAATGAGGAAGGAGAAGAAGCCTTGGATTGTCCTGACTTGATTTATTCTCTCAATCTATGTTGTGTGAATCTGTATGTCAGCCCATCTTAACAGAATCATAAAATATAAGCTGTCAGGGTTACACAACACCTTGAATATTGTTAGAAACCTTGTGTTTCCCTGTTATCAAATGGTGTGTTCTTGCATACTACATGTTTGCCACCTCTTTAACTTTTTTCTTTGCCTTGTCATTACTTTCACTTTTTTCATTACTAACTTTCCCACAGGCTTCAAACGCAAAGCTGTCTCATGAGATCTGCACTGGGCATAGCCACACCACATTCATTATAGAATGTGCACATGATTTTCTTTATTACCCACTTGTGGTGTGTATAGTTGTATGAAATTAGTACCAATCAGCCATTTAAGTTAACTAATATGTGTTACGGTATTTTATTGGCATGGTCTGCTAGAGGTTAGCAGCATAAGATTAAGAGGTGACCACGTTTAATATAATGTAAATAATTGTTAGTTTAGTGTACGCGATACACACGATTGATTATGACGTGTGTGCGTTGGTATGTCACGCACCGTGACTAGGTTACCACACCCCTTTCTTGTATGACCGTCGAACGGATAAGACGTGTCCTTGTATTCATGCAGTGTCGGGCATGGAGTGCCACACAGATTATATTATAATTAATGATGGACATGGGTCAGTCCAATGTTATGATTTGGAAGAAGAATGTTACAGGTTAGTAAGTGACTAAACCTAAGTCGAGATAGATTTATAATTATTGACGAACGCATAATCTCACTGTCGGTCGCTGGGATCACTAGCCACGCGTGCATACAGTTATGTCGTTCTGTCTATTTGTTATTTGACAAGGACTGAATTGAAGATAAATCATAATTCAAGGAAGGAACAGAACTTTATATATTTATGCTTCATGACAACCATTGTTTGAAATATTGTCTATAATCTTCTATGTAATAAATACATGTGGACTCATAAAGGACTTATCCCATTATTGAATATCAGAAGTTCAACCGTCAGTATAATGGATACAAGGCTTTACACCACCACTTGCGAAATTAACCATCTATCAGCGCGATGCTCTATAATGATCATGATTGACTAACTCTCCCCGCAATAACATAACACCCAGCCTTGCAACGAGAAAACCGTTGGGCCCTTACGCCACAACAAGAAGAGGCGTACCGCCACAACTAGAAATAAACCGCCACATATGATATTGCTCAAAATCCCTTTTAAGTTCTTGCTCTGTCAGCAACTAAAATTTAACTGATCCTTCTTTCTTGTTTATTACATTCAGAATAAATTATTACGTGGCTGTCAGAATACAGTTAACCTGCTCTACTATATCACATTTCATATAATCCTAATACATTTACATTCTATTTTATTCTGCTCAATTTTTTAAAAACAATTTTCAATCCTGGAACAATTTTTCCATCCTGACATTTAAAGTTACTATGGTAAATATCTCCATTAATCGTTGACTGACAAGTCTAACCCGAATGACAGTAGGGAGGTAAAAAAAAAAAAAAAAAAAGGGGAGCCGTGGTAGCATAGTGGTTAGTGCACTGGCTTCGTAGCGCAGTGGTCTATGGTTCGATCCCCAGATGAGGTGGGAAATTTTTAGGCCACAAACGGCTCCTGGGTCGACCCAACCCCAAATGGGTACCAGAGCAACTCTGAGAAGGTTAAGGCGGCCGGCGTGATGCCGACCACATCACCCCTAGTGTGCCGACGGTCAAGATAATATGGGCCTAACACCATATTCCCAATATGCCTCAATGGGCATGTAACGGGTTCCTTTTTTTTTTCTTTTTTTAAATCGTTGACTGACAAGTCTAACCCGAATGACAGTAGGGAGGGGAGAGGGTAAATCACCTCAATCTTGCCTCCTGTCAAGTCACAATGTTTTAAAGATGTTTTATATAGGCAGTTGCCCCAATTCACCACCCCCCCCCCCCCCCCCCTTTCTATGCTTTAGTGAAACCTCCTAACCTTCAATATGTGATCAGTAAAATAAAAAAACACCTACAACTCAATTCCTGTTTTTCGCCAACATTTATATTTAAGTCAATTGTTTTAATATTCTTTGGTGCCTTGTAAAAACTGAGTTTCTTACAAGTCATGAACTTTAGTTAACTATATATATAGAATTTTATATTAATAAATACCTTGTATAGACCACCATTTATTCTGAAAAAGATCACTTAAAACTGTCCAAAATCAACTCTTTATGGGTGCATCATATTGCAACATAAATCTTTCTTCTCTAAGCATTAACAGTATACTATACATCCTTAAAAGCCACAATATTATTAAAGCTTCTAAACAATGTTACAAATAGTGTACATACCTTAACATCTGTTTCCTGCTTTATTTCTGCAAACAGACTTGTGATATTGGCTTCCATATTTCTTCCAGCCTGAAAGCAATCAACTGTAGTAGATGTACTACTGTAGGTATCACATTAAGAAAATAAAGATATAATATAAATACCGGTATATTACACTTAACACCTTAATACCATCAACACCAAGCAATAATCATTGTCAAATAGTGAGGGCTTATGCAGCTGCAATAGTCATAAATCTGCATGTTATATCTTAATCAAGATCATCCCTGTAATTTGTCTGTTATTTACCCATATACAAATATAACTGCTCAAGGAAGCTACTACAGAAGAACTTGAGTTAAAGATTTTGGACCTATAATAATAATCGAAGATAACCCACCAGAAGCTGTTACGATATTTACAGACTCACTATCATCACTACAATCACTAGATCACCCAGGTAAATGTAGCCAGCCAGACATAAAGGAAGAAATTCTAGCAATTAATACATCACTAGGGAACAGAGGATGTAGTTTGAGGCTAATGTGGGTTCCAGCACACATAGGTATAGCTGGTAACGAGTTGGCAGACCAGAACGCCAAGAATGGAAGAATAAGTAAAAACAATATAAGAGCATGACTAAGAAGGTCTGAGATCAAGAACGAACGAACTTTATTTTCAAAGGGTTAAGAATTGGGCACGCAGGCCCGTCTTACATTCTGCCCTTCCACTCTCATTTATCTTGCATACTATATCCTTTCATTCCCACATGTTACTTTAAGCATTAATTTAAAGGCATGCATCATTATAAAGTTAGCATAACAGCATTCATTTACAGTATGCAATCATAATACAAAATGAGTAGGTTTGTTCTTTTAAAACAAACAAGGTAGTAATTGGGGGAAAAAAGTAATAATAAAATAAAATAAATAAAAGTAAAAAATTATGTATACCGACACTCACTCATGCAGTCAAACGGTCTACAATTAATCTGTATTTTTGAATGTGTCATTAATTATCAATACAAAAATTACATAAACACATTCTCACTTATATCCATACATTTTTGGTGGAAAATGAAATAATAATAATAACACTTTCTTAAGCACTTCTGCGGCAAGTAAAGTCTTTGAGCAGTTAAAAAAAAAAAAAGTTATGTAATATCTGCTTATTCTCATATACATCATCCCATTTAAGCAAACAAAAACATTCACATTTCTAAAGTACTGTGGTAGTTGGGTAGATTCTCACGACTCACATTCCTAAAGTACAGTGGTATGTGGGTACATTCTCATATACATTACATCATATAATAATATTTTAAAATGAATATAATAATATTTCATGGATATAAATGAAATTATTCACAAAAAACAAGCGGAAGAGGAAAAGAAATGTTGACCCATGGATGAGATGTTGTCAGGCAAATGCAAGAGCCAAGTGAAGCTAACTATAAACGAGGAATGGAAGACAACATGGAAGAACAGTAGAAAAGGCAGACATGCATTCAAACTGCTGAAAGAACCAACAAGGACGTGACAGGTCAGAGAAGAATTAAAGATACCATCGAACAAAAAACAGTGGCGTCTCCGTCTTGGTGCAGCATACTTTATGATAGAGGAACCACACTGCCAAGAATGTCAGAAAAAAAATGACATAGACCACTACCTGATCCACTGTAAAAAGTATTAACAACAAAGGCTTGAATTAAAAACTTACTATAGAAACCACAATATGGACATAACAGGTGATAAGGTTTTAAGTATAGATACCCCAGGATATGCCCAATCAATACTTAAGATATATACATAAAACAAAAGAAAACATATCAGGTTAGTACTTCAGAAAAGACATTCAACCAAATAGAAATTAAGCAACAAGAACTAACAAATCATTAAAACCAAAAAAAAAAAAAAAATCTTACTAACTACTCATAGGACAAGAAAAGACAACGAGGTTTAAAAAAAACAAAACAACTAAAAAAGAACAAATACTAATACAAATTCAAACCAAGTGTAAAGTACAATAGTTATCTATAAATAATTCAAGAGAAAATTAAGTGGACAAATACTAATATAAATTAAAATCAGCAATTGCAAAAGATAAGTTATTTAAATTGAATTAAAAAATTAGTAAATAAAATGATACTAAATACCCCAATTATAACCAACTTTCAGGTTGAACAGGGTAGACCAAGATGGAAGAGAAGAGGCAATAATGGTCAGCTGTTAAGTGCCCGCTCTCCACCCATCACCTCTTCAATCAACAACAACAATTTTTAAAAAGATCACAGTGGATCACTGATGCTGATATGGATGTATAACTATAAATAGTTGGTCAGTGACATACTGTGCCAAAGATCATACTAAATAAACTTTTTTGTTTTGACTCAAATAATTTGAAGATCAATTTTGTTTTTTTTAACTCTGAGTATTTCTAATACAGGTCTGTAACCTATAATCCGAACATCCGAAAACCAAGATATACTGAAAACTGAAATGTTTTTTGGCCGACATTTGGGCTACTTTAAGTTTCAAAAGAAAAAAAAATTGTATTATTATTATTTTTAATTGCCCAGCTGAAAAGGAGGAGGGTGGCCTGCATGGAGGCCATAAGGAGGCAGCCCCTCCACCATGCAAAGGCAAAACAGGCCAATCACCTGTTTGCTTTAAACTTTTGACTACGAGTACAAGAGAGAAAACCGGACTGATTCTAAAGGCGATGAACTGGAACGGACTACGACTTATGGAACTTGGAACACAAGAAGTATAAATGGGAGAGAAGAAGAGCTGGTGGAAGAGATGAGAGGAAAGCAAAACTAGAAATCCTCTCTATAATGGAAACAGAGAAAACAGGACAAGGAGTTATGGATCTCTACAGTGGTGTACCCACATCTGAAAGAGATAAAGGGGGCGTGGGTTGCATTGTGGCCAAAAACCAAAAGATATTATCAAGGGATGGAACTTTGTCTCAGAGAGCATTATGGTTGTAAAACAATAGGAAGGAGAAACCATAGTCAACCTGGTCATAGTATATAGGCCAAATGAGGATGAGAGAGAGCAGAGGTCAAAGGAGGAATTCTTCGAGCTGCTTCAAAGGACAGTGGATGACTGCCTAGATGAAATTATCATGCTCAGAGATATAAATGCCAGAGTTGGAAATGACCATGCTAGATGGGGTGGAGTTATTGGAAGATATGGAGAAAATACTCTCAATGACAATGGAAAGTGACTCCTTAGATTCTGCAGTGAGCAGAATCTGATCATTACAAACACAAAGTTCTCCCATGAGCGCATACATGCATACACTAGATGTGAACCAACAAAGAATGAGAAGTCAGTGATTGACTATGCCATTGTTAGAAGGAGCTCATTCAAATATGTCCAGGATGCTAGATTCTGGAGAGTGCCAAAGACTGGAAGTGATCAGTACCTGCTTACAATCAAAAGAACAACTGAAAGAGTTGCTCAACATCATGCAAGAAACTAAGTACATGAACGGGAGAAATGAGCATTAAGACCTACAAGCTGAGAGAGCCAGAAATTAAGACCAGATATCAGGGGCTTATTGCTACAGCGGTGAGAAACACAGAAGAACAACCTGATGACTTGGAAACCATCTGGCTTAAATTCAAGAACATCATAAAGACAGCTGCTGCAGAAGCATGTGGTGAAGTCTGACTTGGGAACAAGAGAAAGAGGACACATTGGTGGACAGAGGAAGTCAACGAGAAAATAAGAGAGAAGAAAATGGCATGGAAACAATACTTAGCAGCCAAATACACAACACAACAAATGGAGAAATATAGAGAATATGTGACACTCAGAACAGAAAAAAAGAAAAAGGTGCTAGCAGTAAAACAGGAAGTCCTGGGAAGAACTTGGAGAAAAGGTAGAAAAAGATGTGCAAGAAAACCATAAATTGTTCTATATGACCCTAAAGAACACGAGGTAGGAAAAACAATGCCCTCTCAAATTTATAAAACACAAGCAAGGCAAATTGCTTACTGCCCCGAAGGAAGTAGTGGAAAGATGGATAGAATATTTCTCAGAACTTCTGGATGGTGAGCATGGTGAAGCATCAGAAATGATAACCACTAGCACAGAAGAGAAAACCAATGACGGTGAAGGTGACATAAAGATGGAAGAACTGAAGGCAGCAGTGGAGAAAATCCAAGATGGGCAAAGCAGCAGGCCATGGTGGTATAACACCAGAAATGGTTAAGTACATGGGAGCATCAGGTGACCTATTACTCTTAAGGGTCCTACAGGCAGCGTGGTGCAACAAGACCATACCAAAGGATTGGGAGATTGCCATCATAACACGAATTTTCAAAAAGGGTGACAATCGACAATGTGGAAACAATAGAGGCCTATCCTTTCTCAGTGTCCCTGGTAAAATGTACTCTAGAATTGTAAAGCAGAGACTCCGAGGCCTAGCTGAGCCACAATTGGATGAGGTCCAGTGCGGATTCGGAACTAACCGAAGTACTCAAGACCTAATCTTCACACTTAGACAGCTGAGTGAAAAGGCCATTGAGAATAAGAGTGGGATCCATCTTTATTTCATAGATCTGGAAAAGGCGTTTGACAGGGTCCCCTGGAGCAAACTTTGGGACTGTTTGGCAAGGAAGAACATTCCAGCACCTCTGATTCATGCTATACAGAGCTTCTACAAGTCTTGCAGAAATTATGTGAGGACAGCAAACTGTAAGTCAAAAGAGTTCAGGACCACCACTGGTGTAAGACAAGGTGATATCCTGTCACCTTATCTTTTCATACCCCTCATGAACGATGTCATCAAGGAGAGAACAAGAAAGTACTCAGTGGGGTACTGGAAGATGAGATGGGTCTGTATTTCAGAGCTGGCATTTGCTGATGATGTTGCCCTGATTGCTAAATCAGAGGCACATCTCCAAATCCAACCTGCAAGTCTGGAAGGAAGAGGTCAAGAGAAGAGGGATGGTCATAAGCAGCTCCAAAACAAAAACCATGGTGACATCACAACAGGAAATAAGGCATCAGATTTAGCTAGGAGAACAGATCCTGGAGCAGGTCAACCAGTTTAATTACCTCAAAGCTGTTATAGACTGGAAGTGAGACATCAAAGATGAGTTAGGTAATGAAGAGCAGCAGCTGGGAGATTTTTTTCAGGCCATAAACTAAGGATTTTTCAACAAAATTAAGCAAGCAAAAAAGAAGATGGCTGTATAACGGCCCACAAATATTCCAGTCTTGACACATGGATGCAAGTCATAGGCAATGACTACAATCCACAAAAAAGCCAGATTCAAAACTTAGAAATAAGGTATCTGAGGGAGATAGTAAAGTGACAAGAACAGATATGGTCTGCAACCAGAGGATATGGCAAGGCTTCAAAACCCTGCCACTGCAGATTCAAGTAGAACAGTCTCAACTGTGATTATCTGGCCATGTCTGCAGAATGGAAGACGATTGGCTACCATGACAAGTATGGGAAACTAAAAGCCAGGGATAACCAAGTCCACAGGGAGGACAACATTAAACAATCTCGGAATGACTGAGCACTGGATTGGAACCAGGCCAGAAAGAAGGCAGCTGATAGGATAGTATGGTGCTCCCTCTTCCAAACCTGTACACCTCACGGCAGAGGAGGGATAACTAAGTAAGTAAGTAATGAGTAAGTTACAAAAATTGGTTGTTGCTCTTCACCCTGTTAGTTAATATAAAATGTACCTATGGTGCCACAAAGGTCAAGGACCCTTGTTATAGAGATTTGCTTTTTTTTTTTTTTTTAGTCAATAAACAATTTGTCACTTCTTTCCATTTCTGCCTTTTTCCCCACCCTCATTTCCAATATTTCTGTGACCCACAGTTCCTATCTCTCCCTTGGGTCCACATCTGTTTAATACCCTTCACACTAGCAGTTAACAAACCCTAATCTTAAAATAACTTCTCAAATTAAAAAGAAAAGAAAATGAGAATAAAAATGACAGAACACACTTGACTCACTCTCACTGCCCAGAGATATGAGTAAATCACAGTTAGACAAGATTTTAACTCTTAGACAGGAGCAATGCTAACAGTGTTAGTTCGTTTATACACCTGTACTGCAGCAATGATGACAGAAAAGAATTTAAGTTATTAATAATAATTTAGAATTTTTTCATTTTAATCTAGTTCAGGAGTTTGCAACTGGTCAATCATAATTTATCAGTAGATCACATGTGATGACTCGATAGATCTTTAGGAGTTGAAGGAAATAAAAATAACCTACAGAAAAACAAAAAAGGAATGGCAATTCTAGACCAACTTTATGGACTCTTAATCTCTCAAGCATGATCCAGTTAAAGATGTTCCATGACACTGATAGTAACATTCATCATCATACTTCAGATGTCCAAGAAGCATACACCTTCAACAAACATTTGCTGTCTTCCTTTCTTGTGCCTTCAACTCACATCTTACTATGTCTTCCTCATGTCTGTCTCCAGTTCTCTTCTCCATGTGTTAATTGGTCTCCCTCTACCTCTCTCTCCCTGGGGACTATGGAACAAGGACTGGCCTGGTATTGCTATCAACAGGTTTTCTCCATGTGTGCTCTATCCATCTCCAATGTCTTCTTCTCATCTCTTGTACCACTGGTAGTTGTTTGGTTCTTGTCATCCGTTCTGCAAGGTGATCTGGTCATACCACTTTAATCATTCTATTATACGCAAGCACCCATTTATGAAAGTCTAGTTTTTTTGGTTGTTGTCCTTGTTTTCTCCAGGTTTCAGAGTCATGACGTACTGACTTGACATTGAACTGACGATTTTGATATTTTTGCTGGGCTTAACTTTTTTGCTCTCCACATATTTCCCAATGCAATGAAAGCTCCTCTAGCTTTTTGTATTCTTATTTGATATCTCTGTCAGTCTATCCTACTTGGTCTACATTACTGCCAAGGTATATGTATGATCTTGAAGGGGCATTTCTTCAAGTGCAATACTGTTATCATTTGTTGCATTTATTATCATTACCTTTCTTTTCTCCCTGTGTATTTTCAGACCTACTTGCTGTAAACTCCCACTAAGCACTTTCATTGTCTTGCATCTGATTATGGCTATGGGACAGGAGAGCCAGGCCATCTGAGAAATCTACATTATCAAGTTGTTGGATACCATTTCTGTTGACTAAAGTTGTTGGATACCATTTCTGTTGACTAAAGTTGTTGGTTGAGGTCAATGCTTTCAATTCTGTCTTTGTCTCTTCAGAAACTAAGGGGAATTACATGGGGCATAAATATTTGACATACCTCATAGTCTGTTTCCTGCTTCATTTCTGTAATTAGATGTGTGACATTAGATTCCATATTTCTTTCAACCTGAAGGCAATGAAATATAGCAGAGGATGGGTATCATTTTAAGACTATGAAGACATACTACATATATTTACACCAATATCTAAGCAGCATTACCTCACGCTAAACCCGAGCCAACAAAAGGAATTTCCTAGACAATCTTGCAAAACAGGCAGAAGAGGCAGCACTGAGAAATGAACAAAGCACAGTATACAAAATAACTAAATTCATCAGCGGAAAACAAGTTGCAAACAATATTACATTAGTAAGAGATAAGCAAGGAAATCTCATCAAGACAGCAGAGGGACAGGAAACAAGATGGGCAGAGCACTTCAGAGAAACTCTGAACAAGGAAATACCAGAGACACAATTGAATGTTCCTGAGGCTGAAAACGATCTAGATGTAAATACAGACATTCCACGAAAAGAAGAAATCATCACAGCAATCAAAGGGTTAAAGAACGGTAAAGCTCCGGGCCATGATAACTTAAATGCAGAGCTATTTAAGACAGACCCTGAGCTAGCAGCAGAACTATTAGAACCACTATTTGCACAAGTGTGGAAAACGGGGACAACACCATCAGAGTGGAACAAAGGAATAATTGTCAAATTGCCCAAGAAGGGAGATCTTGCAGACTGCAATAATTGGAGAGGAATCACTCTTCTCTCAGTTCCCAGCAAAATACTAGGCAGGATAATTATACAGAGAATTTCAAAGGCAGTAGACTACAAACTGAGGAAAGAACAAGCAGGATTTAGAAAGAACAGAAGATGTGTAGACCATATATTCACTCTCAGGAACATTATAGAGCAGTGCTCAGAATGGCAAAGACAGCTTTACATAAATTTTGTTGATTTTGAAAAGGCTTTTGACAGCATACATAGGGACAGTTTATGGAAAATACTGAGGGCTTATGGAATTCCAAGCTGCATAGTGTCAATCAAAAAGCCTCTATGCCAACTTTACGTGTAGTGTTGGGCAGAGCAACCTAACCTTCGAGGTGAAGACAGGAGTATGACAGGGATGCCCCTTATCAACCACTCTATTTTTAACAGTCATAGACTGGGTGATGCGCCAGACAACAGAGGGCAGTCCAAGAGGAATAAGATGGACTACATTTTCTACATTGGAAGATCTGGAATATGCAGATGACATTGCACTGCTGGCACATTCACATCAACACATCCAGGAAAAAAACGGATAGACTTAATAAAATTAGCCAGCAGGTGGGCTTGAACATCAATTTAAAGAAGTCTGAGGTCATGACGCTCAATGTGAGCAACCCTGAGCCCATATCAGTAAGGAATCAGCAACTGGTACAGACAGATACCTTCACATACCTAGGAAGCATAGTAACACCAGACGGTGGGGCAGGCAAAGACATCAACATCAGAATGAATAAGGCAAGAACAGCCTTCTTTAGCCTAAATAACATCTGGAAGTCCTCAAAATACAGCACAAGCACACAATTAAGATTATACCAGAGTTGCGTGCTTTCTGTGCTTCTCTATGGTGCGGAATGCTGGAGAGTCACAGAGAAGGAAATGTCAAAATTGTCCTCTTTTCACACAACATGCCTAAGAAAAATTCACCGCATCTTTTGGCCGAATACCATCACCAACCAAGATCTGCTTACTCGTAGCAAGCAAGAGGACATGCACACCATCATAGCTGGCAGACGCTGGAGCTGGGTTGGTCATGTCCTCAGAAGAGACCCCGATGCCATCACAAGAACAGCTATGCTTTGGACCCCTGAAGGAAAGCGAAAGAGAGGCCGACCAAAAACAACTTGGCGGAGGACTGTGGAGGCTGAGATGCAAAGAATGAACCAGAGTTGGGGCACTGTACGAAGGATGGCCACCAACCGTGCAAAGTGGAATCAATTTGTTGTTGCCCTACAAGACGCACTAGGCGTGATGGCCACTGACTGCTTTAACGGTCGGTGGTTAAGGATCGAAGAAGAAGATTACCTCACAGCAACAATCACTGTCAAATGGTGGGGCCTAATGCATCATTTTCCATTACTTCATTCTCTCCTTTCCTTTTTCACTTTCAATATTTCTGTGACCCACAGTTACTATCTTCCCCTATCTCCACACCAGTTTAATGCATTTCATTACAGCAGTGAACATACCCTAATCCTCAAAGTTATCTCCAAACTTAAAAATAAAGGAGATCACTGGGGATGATTTGGTAGATTTTTACATGATAGAAATTAAAAAAAAAAAGTAACGATAGCAAACTAAGACCTTACTCTTTCTCAAAGGCATTTAAAAGTGTGATATTCCTAGTATTAAAGAGATCTGCTTTTTTTTTTAAAATAAACAATTTGTCACTTTCCATTTCTGCCTTTCTCCCCACCCTCATTTCCAATATTTCTGTGATCCACAGTTCTTATCTCTCCCTTGGGTCCACAACCAAGTCTGTGCTAGCGGTCCTTCTAAAACAAATTCGACGTGGCTGATAAATCGTTGGAATTCTTAGTGCAGGTCTTGAGCCTGCCAGTCAATCCGAGGCTGTTCAAAGGTAAACCCCGTGGCCAGTACCTTACCTGTTAGCGACGATGAACTGGCGGGAATATACCCTCGTTATCGAAGTTAGGTCAAGTAGCCTGTGTTATCTTTGTAGATGGAAATGCAGGTTTACTGATACTTAAGCCAATCTTGTTTTGTACTAATGGAGGTGTACTGGCGACATGGATAATATTCTGATACGATGTCACGTTATACACTGTCAGTTACAACAGAACATTCATGAAACAAAACGAGACGTCAACAGTAAACTCCTTTATTTCTCGCACTGCTATTGCCGAACACCAGCATAATAATAATAATAAATTCTTTAAGCACCAAACACGGCGCATAAGGCAGAAACCAGTGCTCTCCAGGTTGTTCGTTGTGACGCCACTCCTCTTAGCTCTTGCACATTATTTAGGCCCAACGTTCTTCCTTCTCTTATTATTGTTCTTCTGAGTGTTTCTTTTGGTCTTCCTTTTTTCCTCTTACCCTCAGGAACCCAAGTGAGCGCCTGTAGTGGTATTCTGTTGTTTTGCATTCGTAGGACATGACCGATATATGACCATCATCTTTTCCTTATATAGTCGGAGACATATTTCTGCCTAGAGTCTTCTCTTATTTGTCGATTAGTCTTGAATTCTTTCCAACTGATGTTCATGAGTTTTCTAAGACATTTGTTCTCGAATGTATTCAGCTTGTTCTCCAATGATTTTGTTATTTTCCAACTCTCACAGCCGTATGTTAACACTGAGATAACATTTGAATTAAACAGACGAAGCTTGGTATGTATATTCAATGATCGTAATTTCCAAATGTTAGATAATCTATTGAAGGCGCTAGCTGCCAAAGCAATTCTAGTATGGATTTCTCTTGTTGTGTCACCATCCTGAGTCATTTTACTGCCTAAATAATTGAAACTTTCAACTTTCTGTAGTTTTTCCCCGTTCAAGATGATATCAAAGGTCTCGTTAGAAAAGTTCATAGCTTAAATTTTAGAGGCATTTATTTGGAGACCTATTTTAACCGAGAGATGACACAAATTATTTATTGCTTCCCCTGTTATTGGTCATTGTAAATGTCGAAACTAATACTCAATACATCGCAGTTTCCATTGATAACCTATGAGAAGCTTTATTTAAATTCACTTTATTTATGAACTGCATAAGATAAGAATGATATCCTTTATTTGAAGTGACGTTATCATTTGGTAAAATATAATTTAGTTCCAATTTTTCAATGCCTTGTTGAAAGAATTGCAGTAAGAGGGTTATGCTGCAGAGATGAAAATAACTTATATGCTGAACCTCTTCAACATTTTTAATACTCTAGAACCTGAAACAGATATGATTGTATCAAGGCATATCTTTAGAGAGCTCAGTGTTTCTAAAGTAGATCCTCACGTCACATAGGATTCCTGCTGCTGATCTAGTCTATATTTTAAAACCATAAAGTGACTTCTGTTACTGTTTTAGCAATCAATCTGAGTGAAGTTAAACAGCTTGTGTACATGCTTTGGCATTTTTATCATAGTTTTGTAACGAATCATATGATTATGGTTTTCTTTAAATTACCACAGAAATGTGACAAGCCAAGTATCTACAAATTCTAAGTATCCTGAGAAAATGAATGTGTCACATTTACTTAAAAACATAATTGCCAATTAAGAGAATTGAGTTCCTCCATGCATTTCCACCCTGTCGGGTACCTACTGGTATTAATGAACCTATTTTCTGAGTTGTTAATTGATACCAAGTGTTACGCACAAATAATTACTTTTTTCCAAAGTCTTTGTATGATCGTTTTTCGTATGTATGATCATTATTTGACTGAAATGCATGTTATATATATTTTATGGTCAAAGGGACAGAACCCGATATATCGATACTGCTATTTTTTATGAGTTTACCTCCTCTTGTATAGAGACACGTTCGGTCTATAATGTCTTGAACGAAGCGTGACCATATCTCCTTATTTGGTAGTATCAGTCAACTGTTGTAGATGTTTGAAACCTTTCTTAACGCTTCTGTTCATGTCCATAAAAGGCGCGACTGTGTAAGACTTTTATCTCGAATGTTCTTAGAATCGTCTTATTGTGAACAGCGACTCAGAGATTGTCACTCTGCGCATGTCTCGACTTGGTTGTCGTTTGTTGTTCCGCCCAGGTCGGGGAGTTGAGAAATGGACTGATTAGCGAGCGGACGCGACTGCGTCTTGTGATTCTCTGAGGGAAATACATTGTCTTTGTGAGTTAGTTAGCTAACTAGACTATTTCCCCGTATTATTCAAGCCTGCCTGGAGGCATATGTTCATGGTTGATTTTCCGAAATAAGGTAATTCCTCTTGTATCGAACTTTAGGCTATCATCTAGAGGTTCGTCATTTTGTCGCCTTTTTGCTCGCCTGTGTGATTCAAAATGGAGAGGTACTTTGACTAGGATTAAGTCATCGGTATCTTTATACCTGAACTAGTTATATATCTATGGGTCGCTCTAGACCAACAAGACTATTGTCTGTGTTCCAGGATTCGTTATATCAGAGATCACGTCCAAGTCAGATGGTTAGACTTAGGAAGGTTATAAAGGTCGAGCTGACCTGTAATCCATGTATGCTACTCACGTGCAGACAGTAAACGGACGTATTGTATACATCTGATCTGCTAGCATCAGGAAGGAATAATTATTATTGTCTATGAACATTAAGGATCTGCAGCTGACCACGGTTGCAGAAGTTATATGTATTATTTATCAAGCTTCGCTATGATATTTGTTTTCCATACAACTATTGAGTATTGACTCCTACATGACTGTCAGTTAACATGAGTTTGAATGCTGCATTCGTTGTACTATGCTGATGATAACATAAGTATCATGACTGTTTTGTGGCGTGCAATAAATGGTATAAACCTAAAGCGAAGTTACCATTTTTATGACTCTACACGTCATGTTGCCTGTGGTGTACCCTGAACTGTTCTACTGCAACACACACACAGCAACAATCTAAACCAGATAAGACACCCACATCTTGCATTGTAATACCTGGTGTCGATAGAGGTGGTAATTTGACGGCATCCTAATTCCACCCTTATCAATTCATGGTGGCCAATAGTTGGTTTATTCTGGTACCAACTCTCAAGGGGGTCAACAAACCCAGACATCATCAGCAGACTACAAGACAACATTGCAGTTGCTATTCATCACCTTTGATGAAATTTTTTGAAAGACGCAGCAGTACTGACAGTTGTTGATATTTTGAAACTACCCGGCGCTGCTCGGCGGTATTGAAGTTTGTCTACAAATAGAAGGACAAGTACCGAGCGAATGGATTTCCTGATCTGTTGAGAAGAAGGACAAGTGCCGTAACAACTGTTCCGGTCTCAGAATTACTGTTGCAGATTCAGAAGGTCAAGTTCAGAAGCTGTTTCCTGTCAGAAGCTGTTTCCTGTTAGAAGCTCATTTCCTTCGTCATGGCAGTTTACGAGAGCAGATATGGATCAACGTTGGATCATTGTCCTAAGAATGCTGATCACATCCTGTTCTGAACTGTGCTGACGTTGTGGATACATAGAAGTTAAGTGGCCTGTTTTGTTTGTGAACTGTGCCCTTATGTTCTAACTGAGCCTTCTGTCTATCACATTTTTCGCACTCTTTATATGTTTACATGTTATATGTTATTTGGATTTGTATTTATATGTTTATATTTCTGCGGGTTTTCTCGGTTGGGCGGTGTCTTTCAGTAGATGATACCACGTCACAGAGGTTCTACTGTTAGCGTTTTCGTTAGGGACTGTGCGAATTTCCTACTGTGAAATTTGCTAGCGACAATCGTTGCTATATCTGTTTAGTTGTGACGAGTTGTGCTTTATTTTCGTTTTTTGTATATTTTTTTTTTTTTTGTTTCTCTCTTTCTTTCTGTTTTTTAGTTTCGATTTCAATTGTTTGTATTTGTAGGTCTCCTCTTTTCTATTATTCAGTTCTTCACGTAAATTTTTGTGTATATACTGTAGCGTCATTTGTTTGTCATATCTTCGCATTCTGTCATCATATTCTTTTTAGTTTCGCTGTTTATTTATTTGACTTATGCGAATGTTTTCGTATTGTTTGATCTTTGTTATTGTTTACATTGACTCTGATCTTTGTTATTGTTTACATTGACGTTGATCTTTGTTATTGTTTACATTGACTCTGATCTTTGTTATTGTTTACATTGACTTTGATCTTTGTTTTGTTTACATTGTTGGTACTTTGTTATTGTTTACATTGTCTTGTTATTGTTTGCATAGTTCTTGCATAGTTAGCTTTCACTATTGTTACATATATGCTCATGCACTATTGATCTATAGTGCACTTATCATAACTAGCTGGTGGTTTTTTCCTTATGCACTATTGTAGTGCAGTTATGATAAATAACTGATGGTTATGCACTGATTTGGGTAGTGCACTGATAATTAAGAGGTGACTTGTGATATTATTGTACAACTGATAATACAAATTGGTGTCAAGTCTTGTTTCCCACAGAGATTGGAGTAAACATAGTAATTATACAAGCACTTTATTAAGTCTTGTTGCTATTAAGATTGAAATAAGATAATTAATTATTTCAGGTTCTGTACTCACATTTTAGACATCATGTCTACATTTGAGTACTTTATTGAGCAGGGTAAAGCCCTTGGGAAGACAGGTGATAAATTAGAAGAATTTGCGACTGTTCAATATGCCAAGGCATTGAAGTCGGAGGAAAAGAAAATGAAAGAACTAACTGAACAAAAGAGAATAGATGCTGAAAATTTAAAACTGCAGATGCAGGTAGATGAAAAGAGATTACAAATGGAAATGGAAAAACAAAAAAGAGAAGCAGAATCTCAGGAGAAGAGACTTCAGGCTGAGGTTGAAAATAAGAGACTTGAAAAAGAAGCTGAAAATAAGAGACTTGAAATAGAGGCTGAAAATAAAAGATTAGAAAAACAGGCTGAGGCTGAAGAAAGAAGGTTACAAAGAGAAGCTGATGAGAGAAAAGCAAAAATGGAACATGAAGAAAAACTCTTAGCTTTGGAGTTAGAAAAGTTGAAGTTATCTAGTAATGCTAATGATGCTAATAAGGTATCATCTGCTAATAAGTCTAATGCTGTTGATTTCAAGCTTAATTTACCAGCATTCAATGCTTCAATTGATGATATAACATTTTATCTAGATAGATTTGAAAGTGCATGTAAGGTGCATAATATAGATAAAACATTATATGTTTATCATCTGTCCAAGATACTTAGAGGTGATGCTTTGACTTTGTTGGGTATGGTAGATGTGCCTGACAAGAACAACTATGAGGTTGTCAGGGCGGCATTGTTAAAGAAGTACCAACTTAACGAAGACGGATATCGTCTTAAATTTAAAAACATGTTACCAGAAACTGGAGTTGAATTCTCAGAATTCATCTCAGGCATACGTCTTACTTTTTTACGATGGGTTGAGCTTTCTAAGACAGAAAGTACATTTGAAGCCCTCATGGACTTACTTCTTAGAGACAAGGTTATGTCTTCTGTTAATGAAGCTTTTCTTTCTTTTCTTCATGAGCGTAAGCCTAAAAATATAAAAGAAATGGAAGAATACTGTAGCCAGTATGTTACTGCACATCCTCACATAACCATTAGCAACTCTAAGGTAAAAGAAGGTCTGCCAGTTGCTTCGGCAGCACCTTATGGCCCGAATTTTATGCGTAAATTTCAGGGTAGCCAGCAAAATTTCAATAAAAAGAGTAACCGTAATTATGCCCAGAACCATGGTAATCAATTTCAGGGAGATTCTTCTTCCCAGAACTGGAGACAACCTAATATTACACGGTATTCTATTCCCGGTAACTTTAGAAATTTTCATAAAGGTAATCGGTATAGAGGAAATATTTTTTGCAGAGACCTCAATACCAAGATAATAGAGGTTCTCAACAGCATAGAGATGGTAATGACAGTTATGGAAACTGGAACGCAAACCAGGATAAAAATTACAGTAGGGACTTTAATGATAATTGCAGAGGCAATAATGGTCGCGGTAGATCGCAACAGAAGAGAAAAAGATATCAACAGACAAACTCTGTTCAACAAGAATCTCAGGGAGCAGATAAACAGGTTAATAATGATAAAGACCATAATGCTATCGGATGCTCATCTTTTGACTTTGGTAGGGCAAATAAATGTATCCAATGCAGTACTTTATTTGATCCGAAAACCATTAGTACTCTAAGCTGTGGTCATCCTTTGCCCGCTCTTCCTGCTAATGTTGCTCATGATGGGAGAGGTTCTCTTATATTACATAAGGGGCTTGTAAATAGTAATCCAGTCTCGGTGTTGTTTGATTCTGGATGTACTACTGTCGGGGTTAGGCAATCTCTTGTAGATCCATTCTGTGCTACAGGAAAGGTCATCAAATGTGTCACATTTGGTGGCACGTTGGAAAAATATCCTACTGCCATAATACATATTGCTACTCCTTTCTTCACGGGAGAGGTCCACGCGTGTCTACTTCCAAACCCTATTGCGGACCTTATTATTGGTCGTATTCACGGAGTTAGGGAATGTACCCCACAGCAGATTGCTGTTTGGGAAGAGCAAAACATTGAAGCTACCAATGCGGTGGTCACAAGAGCACATGCTCTGGATCCACCTCAAACTTCATTAACTAATAATGATGAAGTAAATGAACAAAATAGTCACTTGACTATTACACGTGACTCATTTATCAAATTGCAAGAAGAAGATCCGTCGTTACAAAAATTCTTCATTCTAGCAAAAAAAGGTGATCCTAATCAAAATACTAATAGAAAATCTTGGATTTCTATGAAGAACGGCGTACTTGTACGTATGGTACAAGACTCGACTACATCCACTCATTCACAAATTCTTGTGCCTAAGAGCATGAGATTGCAAATATTGCAACATGCTCATGACTCGCAATGTGCTGGACATATGGGTTTTTCCCGTACAAAGTCGAGGGTTCTTGCGGCTTTCTTTTGGCCATTTGTGAGCAAGGACATACGAATGTACTGTCGCTCTTGCAAAGTATGTCAGGAGGTCAAATCTAAAGGACCACGACATGCTGCGCCTATCCAGGCTGCTGACATTCCAATTCGCCCTTTTCAAAAAATGGCAATAGATATTATCGGTCCTTTTAGAATTAAGTCGGCTAGAGGACATCAATTTATTCTTACATGTGTCGATATGTGCACACGTTGGCCAGAGGCAATACCTCTCAAGAGCATCTCAACTGCTGATATCGCAGACGCTCTTTGGCTGATATTTTCTCGCTTGGGTTTTCCCGGAGAAATATTGTCAGACCATGGCACTCAACTTATATCAGACACTATGTCACAGGTAATGTCTATGCTACATATAAAAAGGTCTCTCAGCAGTATCTATCACCCAATGTCTAATGGGTTGGTCGAACGTTTAAATAGGACTCTAAAAACTTTACTGGTAAAATAACTGAGGATCATCCTCAGGATTGGGACAGGGTCTTACCCGCGGCTCTCTTTGCGTATAGAGAGGTCCCCAATGAACATACGGGGTTTTCCCCTTTTGAACTTGTCTTTGGCGCGCAACCGCGCGGCCCTATGTCTTTACTTCACGATCTAATCACTGCCGATAATATTAGCGATGAGACTCAGTCTTCTTATGAGTACGTCATTGCTCTTAGGCAAAAGATCATCGAGGCATGCAAACTAGCAACTTCGTCTTCCGAATTTGCTAAAGAAAAGGCAAGGCAGTTTGCAAATAAGAATAGATGTCTACGACAACTTTGTCCAGGTGACAAAGCTCTCGTTCTACTTCCTTCAAGGGAGAACAGACTTCTAATTGCATGGAAAGGTCCATATGCAATAGTCTCCAAAATTTCTGATGTCGACTATGTTGTCGATATTGATGGAAAGCATAAAACTTTCCACATAAATATGCTCACGGAATTTCATGAAAGACCAGACTATTTGCAGCCTATTTTCCAGGCAACGGACAATTCTCAAGTACCTCATGGTCAATACTCATCGCTGTCAGTTATACAGGATGAGGAAACTACTTTTTCTGATGTCAATCTTCCTCTTTCTATGGTCCCACTTTATTCTACGGAATCTTGGAAAAACGTGACCGTTTCTCCAAATCTTTCCGCTGAGGAACATCGACAAGTTTCTTCGATGTTGCAAACATTTCAGGATGTTCTTACAGACATCCCGGGACACACACATGTCATTGAACATGACATTGTGCTAACTGATCATAATCCTATCAGAGTCAGACCCTATCCAATACCTATCCATTTCCAGTCTCAAGTCGAAAAAGAATTGGATGAAATGATACGTTTGGAAATCATTGAACCATCCACTTCAGCATACTCTTCGTCTATGGTTATTGTTCGAAAGAAGGATAATAACATTCGCATTTGCGTAGATTATCGCAAATTGAACCAAGTTACGAAGTTCGATGCTGAACCTATGCCTTCATTAGAAGAGCTACTCAATAAACTTTCTAATTCTAGATTCTTTACCAAACTAGATTTGTCTAAAGGTTATTGGCAAGTCCCGCTAACTGAACGTGCCAAACCTTTTACAGCTTTTTCTACACCTAGGGGTTTATTCCAATGGAATTTCATGCCTTTTGGTCTTATGAACGCCCCTGCTACATTCGTACGCATGATGCGGCGAATTCTCGCATATCGTACAGATGTCATAGCATACCTAGATGATATCTGTCTATTCAGTGATTCCTGGGAAGATCACTATTTGGGTTTATACGAATTACTGTCTACTCTTCGCGAGTATAACTTGACTGCAAAACCCTCTAAAGCCTTTATAGGATTTAGTGAGATTTCTTTCCTAGGTCATCGTGTTGGTCATGGTCTTTTAAAGACAGAGGACCACAATGTTTCAAAAATACTTAACATTTCGGTCCCTAAGACAAAGAAACAAGTAAGGAGTCTATTAGGTTTGATCCAATTCTACGGACGATTCATTCCGAATCTGTCCTCCATTATGGCACCGCTTTCTACTTTATTGAAGAAAGGGTCGCCTAATTTGATCCGCTGGTCTAAAGAATGTCAATCCTCATTGGACCAGGTTAAAGACCTATTTTCATCTCCACCTATTCTTAGGTTACCTACTATTGAGAAGACTTTTGTTCTTCGAAGTGACGCCTCGTCAACTGGGATTGGGGCAGCACTAATGCAGGAGTATTCTGATACTCTGCATCCGGTGATGTATATCTCTAGGAAATTAAATGCTGCAGAAAAGAATTACTCGGTTTTAGACCGTGAGTTATTGGCTATGGTATGGTCTATTCTGAAGTTACAAAGATTTCTTCTAGGCGCACATTTCATTGTGGAAACCGACCAGAAAGCGCTTACTGCTATTCAGAGCAAAAACTTGAAGAGCTCGAGGTCCACTCGTTATGCCATAGCTCTTCAACCATTTCATTTCTCGGTTCGAGCTATCCGTGGTTCGGATAATGTAATGGCGGACATTCTGTCCAGATGCCCACACGATTCCACATGATTCTTCTGTCATTTATATATTTCCTGATATACAGTCCAATGTTATAATGACATGTTAGTAGATTTTTTTTCTCACTTTTTTTGAGGGGGAATTTATAACATTGTTCCATGTAATTATCTAAGAAGGCTTAGTTAGTGATATACGGGCCAAAAGATCACTCGGCCACAATTTAAATAAATTATTTTCAGGATTGTATTGAGAGATTTACCAGTTGTCTTTAAGATTTGTGTTATTGATATTTTCGCAGCACATCATTGAAGATGCGAGATTGTGTCCATTGTGGAACTTTGAGTATATCAAGTCCTGTCCTAGATTGGGAGCGGATGATGTCCACATCTTCTTCTATTGAATGTTTTATGTCAACGAAGATCAACACATGTATTACTTATTAGTTACTGATGCATTACATAATGTAATAAAATAGTGCGGTATATTAATATATTACACCGCTATTTGCAACACATTGTATGATATCATAATAATATATTTGATTTCATATATTGGTATGAGAATAATTTGACTTTTATTATGATGTTGCCATCATTGTGGTTTGTGTTGGTGGCACCTTCCTGGGATATATACGCGTATACTTAGATAAATTTTTTCTCTAAGGACCTGGGATATGATCTCAGTTTTGCTCCAAGTGTTGAGCTATTTTGTTAGGTATATCCGCGCATCATACGTGCGTTAGGAGCCTAGATTTTTTCCGGCTCCAGGATTTAAAAAAAAAAAAAAAATGTTTCTTTTTTTTTTTCCCCGGAGGGTGCAGTAATGTTACGCAAAAATAATTACTTTTTTCCAAAGTCTTTGTATGATCGTTTTTCGTATGTATTGATCATTATTTGACTGAAATGCATGTTATATATATTTTATGGTCAAAGGGACAGAACCGGAAATATGTATACTACTATTCTTTATTAGTTTACTTCCTCTTGTATAGAGACACGTTTGGTCTATAATGTCTTGAACGAAGCGTGACCATATCTCCTTATTTGGTAGTATCAGTCAACTGTTGTAGATGTTTGAAACCTTTCTTAACGCTTCTGTTCATGTCCATAAAAGGCGCGACTGTGTAAGACTTTTATCTCGAATGTTCTTAGAATCGTCTTATTGTGAACAGCGACTCAGAGATTGTCGCTCTGCGCATGTCTCGACTGGGTTGTCGTTTTGGTTGTTCCGCCCAGGTCGGGGAGTTGAGAAATGGACTGATTAGCGAGCGGACGCGACTGCGTCTTGTGATTCTCTGAGGGAAATACATTGTCCTTTGTGAGTTT